>AWYF02001601.1:0-72026 GCA_000504405.2 Mycosphaerella sp. Ston1
TCTTCTTTCCTACAAATCGCTTAGTACCTTATACTATATAAACGCGACATTCGAAACCCTTTGCAATATAGCGTTTATACGCCGGAACTCGAGCAACCCCTATAGATATCTCTTTAATTCTGCTAATATATAATAATAGCGCTTTGCGCTTTAGTATACCTATAGCCTACGACGTACTATCTCGTACTTCTTTGCTCGGAGAGTAGTAACTACCTATAGCAGTTAGTCGTCGCGGCTATACTTTGGTCTATAGTAGCCTGCTACGCTTATTTAGCGTTGTTAGTACTACGGCCTACTCCTCCTCTTCCTTATCGTCCTCCTCTTACTATTGCTCCTATTCTTGCTCCTACTCCTACTCCTACTCCTGCTCCTACTCCTGCTCCTACTCCTACTCCTACTCCTACTCTTAGTCGTTATTAGGTATCTTATACAGATTAATATATAGTAGTGCAGTCGACTACTTAAGCGAACGACGGAGTACGGGCCGACGAAGTCGCGATAGTCTAGTAGGCAAGGAAATAGCCGGCGACTAGAGTAGCGGCAAATAGGGTAGTAGCGACTAGGGTAGCGTATAGTACTGCTCGAGGTAGTAGCTGTCTATTAGCTCTAGTATCGGCTCTGCGGCTATTCTATTAATAGTATTAATTATCTATTAGTCGTCTTCTTCGGCTATACTTATAGTAGGTCTATTCTTAATTCGTAAGGGACTATGCTTCGTAGCGACTTCGTTATCTTTTATATAGAATCGTTTAAAGGTATACGCTTTTGCGCATAAAAGAAAATTCAGCGCTTTGTATATATAAGCACAGTATACGATCTACGCAGAGGGCATAAATTTATAAAGAACGGGGGAGAAAGAAAAAAAAATTAGTACGCGGGACTAGCCGATAAGGCTCTAAGGCACGAACACTTACGCTAAACAATTGCCTCGCAATAACACATATTATAGAGCAAGCGGCTATTCTTAACATTCTATTAATTTACCTATTTCCTCGGTGTTCAATCTATGCTTCTTCTTCTGCTTGCTAAGCCTAGTTTCTTAGTGCCAATAAAAGCGCTCTCTCTAAAATCCGTTCGACGACTACGGTGCCTAGCGGAGATTAGAGCTAGTCAAGCGTTTCTCCCCTTAGACGGAGTCTCTCTAAAATGCCTCTGAAGACTTTAGTACCTAGGGGAGATTAGAGCTAGTACAGCGTTTCTCCCCTTAGTTAGAGTCCTTCTCTCCCTCTCTCTGAAATCCCTCCCGATAACTACGGTGCCTAGCGGAGATTAGAGCTAGTAAAGCGTTTCTCCCCTTACTTAGAGCCCTTCTCTCCCCTCTCTCTAAAATGCTTCCGAAGACTATAGTACCTAGGGGAGATCAGAGCTAGTAAAGCATTTCTTATATCGGCTAGAGTCCTTCTCCCCCCTCTCTCTGAAATACCTCCAAAAATTCTGTATAGTACCCGCCTTCCCTTCCTTGTGTGGATCGGTTGGTAGAATTGGTATTAGCAGAATTGGTAAAGGGTAAAGGCTACAGGACGAGGAGCACGGCCAAGAACTCAGTCCGTTGCATCAAACCTTCTTGTCGATTGCGGTGGAAGCGTATTTGAAAGGCATCAGGGAACCAGCATTGATGATCAAGTCATTGGAATACTGCACAACCCCATCCAAGTCCCTACACGGTGCTTACGAGCATGCGGTACTACAGGAGAAACGTCTGGAAACAGAGCGGAAATTGATGGAGGCGATGATTGAGTCCCAGAGGTTGCTTTAATGGACCCAATCATGCCAACTTGCCCACTGCGCAGCAGGCAGCTGAATGTATCATGTCAGAGTCATCCGCGGGTGGTCAAGATGGTGGCTTCTCAGGATCACGCCATGCATGTAGACGTCGTAGTGATTTTGATCATGATCTATATCATCTTGAGCTTTTGCTCTCGTCATCAGTTTCTCCGTCTCCTGCGTCAAAGACGTCTCTTTCCGTAGCATCTTCGTCATCTGTGAAATCATCTCTATACCCCCGTTCCAGGTCATGCTCATATGTAGTATGCAACGACACGTCACTCTGCCTTTCTCGCAGCATATCAACGTTTTGCCTCTCATCTTCATGATCATCATCATCAGCATAGTCCCCTCCAGAACCACTACTTCTCCTCCCATTCCCACCTCGAGAAGCAGCAGCAGCTGCTGCTGCTTCTTCGGCCTCCAGGACCGCCGCCCTCGCCACTGTACGCGAATAGATCAAATATCCTGTCCCAATCCCTAAGCCAATCCCAACAATCATAGTAGTATAACTCACAACCTTTGTCCCAAATGACATTTTATCCCCACTCTCGGCTAGAACTCCCAACTGCCTCCCCACAAACACATGCAATAACAACTTCGGACTCGCAATCGCCGTGGCCAACATGAACTTCTGCCACGTCACCGTCGGAATGGTACTAATGGCGCCATTTGAAAAGCTATACGGTAAAGGACACAGTCTGATCATAATCAAAAGCTTAATCCCATCATGTTTGAGCACCATCGCCAGAGCGGAGAAGTTGGCGCTTTTCTTCGTCATATCCGAGACGTAGTTTTTCAGGACTGTCCTGCTGAGGAGGAACGATGTGGTGCTCCCGAGAATCGTCGCCGACGAGAGTATCAACCAGCCTTTGGTCATGCCGAACACGAACCCTCCTGTCGTGACGCATGTGCTATATCCGATCATGGGAGGAAAGGAGACGAAGAAGGTTGCGAGCCACAATATTAGCCAGCCGCCGGGGGCGTTTCGCCAGCGTTTGGCCAAGGGGGCGAGGTATTGGAAGATGGAGTGGCTGTAGGTGATGGCGAGGATGGTGAGGATGCTGAAGAAGACGGAGAAGGCTATCGCGCCGGCGCGTTGGAGGGGCGAGAGGTGTGTCCATACGGAGTAGCCGCGAGTGTAGTATTGTTCGGCATATTGGAGGTATTTGTCTCGTCGCCGTTGCGGTCTTCGAGGAGTGGAATCGAGCGAGCGGCGCGCCCAGAGGGGTGAATGCGAGTTACTGCGGTGGGAGGTTGGGAGAGCGAGGTTTGGCTCGTCGTCGTTGTGGTCGCTGTATTGCGATGCCAGCGCCCGGGCGGTGGAGGAGTAGTGTTCTTGATCGCCCATTGCGCGACCTCTCTTCTCCGCGCTCGAACAAGGGAGGCTGAGGCAAGCAATGTGTGTATAGGCAGTGTTCTCGGCTGAAGCATGAGCTGTCTATCCGAGGTAGGTCAGTCAGCCTGGATGTTCGTGATACACGGTGAAGTCGCTCATAGCAACGCAGGCAGTCGTTGTTGGTATAGGTACGGACGAGTGCCTAGCTTGCCTCGCCTAGCTTCGAGGCGCAGCTAGTTCTAGTTCTGCTTCTACCTTCGTTCTAGTTCATGATCGACACCCGCTGACCGGCATCCAATGTCGTAAGACGGCACGTGAAGCGAGCCAAGACTTGGCTTCCAGCCGGCCATTAAGTACATGTACTAGGTATAGACAATAACATTCGTACGTGATTGTTTCTCTTGACCGTAGTCAACAGGAGTGACTGCAGAGCTAACTATCCTTCGCTAGTTGTCGCCTTCTGATAAGTTCTGCTAGAGGCACATCGTCTTCGTCATAGAAGTCTACGCTTTCATCAACTCCAAAATCCGCCAGGCGCTCGCCTTCTTTGTTGCGCCAGGCTTCTTCTCCTTCGTCAGCTCTGTTCGTGCGCCCACCGCGAACGTCTTCCTCGTCAAGATCGGCATCCTCTGTATCGATACAAGTTCCATTGCCGTATGCATCACCACCCTCGGCCACCATGTCCTCGAGTCGTTCGTGGAAGGGTCTTCTTCGGACAACGTACTCGCCATCGCCGTCAGTATAACGGGCGAGATCAGCAGCCTGTCTTTTCTTGAAGTCCTCAATGTCCCATGACTTAGTGAAGCCGTCCCCGACCAGAGGCTTGCGTTCTGCTCGAAACAGTCGATCCGGGTCAGGCGGTGGCCATGGCTTGCTGGGATCTGTCATGTAACGTAAGTATTACTGCTCATTGCGTGGAATTGTCAGCAACACACACCGTCAATCTCGTTGTGTTCATATGAGATGCCGCTCTGCACAGATGGACTGCGTGAGAAGGGCCAGAGCCACGTCAGTGGATTCCTGCCTCCCATGCCTTGGCAGATGTTCGCCCAGATGCCGATGTCCCATGGGTACTCTTGATGCTCGATGCGGATCTTGTTGCCATCAGGGTCTTGAAGAAAGCCGCCTAGAACGTGAGCACGTCGCAGGACAGCATCATGTCTTTCAATCTCCCATCCTTCGATGGTCCATGTATTCACTGCGAGAGACCACAGAGTGCGTCCAAGCAGGAGTGTAAGGGCGAAAACGACGAATGAGTTGACAGCGCAGAGGACAAAAATGTGGCTAAGCTGCAGAGCCGATGGTCCAAGGTACTGTGATTGTAAGCTACATCCAGCTCGCCACGTCTTCTTCTTATTTCGTAGTGCTTACGCTTGGTAGGCGTCTTTTCTCCCATATAGGCGCCACGCGAAGAAAAAGAAAGTATTCGAGATAAGCCATAGAGACTACAGCGTATGCAAGGAAACGAATGAAATGCGGGATTGTGATATGAGAAACACAGTTGGCCTGAGACATCGTTACCTACCGACCTTGTAGCCTCATGTACTTCCAGGCGAATGCCAGACATACCGTCCAGACGCAGTGGTGGTCCATCTTCATGATGCATCGTTGGCACGTCTTACAATGGTGCGCTCGTGGCGGCTTGTAGGCCTCGCATCGCCTGCACCATCGGTTGCTCTGTGCTGCAGCTTTTGAGGCTGCTTGTTGCGCCTCAGAGTCAGCCTCCAGGATAGTATCATGCCAATTGGTCGGTATCCTTCCTGGGTCGGTGAAGCATGTTCGCCAGTAGCATATGAAGATGCATACCACCAGCGCGTTAAACACATATGCCTGTCCCGTGGGCAGTGGTCCTGGTTCGATGCGGTAGAAGAGCCATTGCGAGCTATAGGCCAAGAATGCCACGAGAGCGGAGACGCCTGGTACGGCGAGCCGCTGTAGCAATGGCCGTTCCATTGAATGCGGTCCAAGTCGATAAGATAATGTTGTTGTTATTGTATTGGTATGTGGCTGTAGGGAAGAGCAGGCAAGTCACGGCAAGTTGGGCAAAGCGTCACTGACTAGTTGGCGGGGTTCTGCTTCTTCCTCGCTCGTCCTTGCACCAAACACACACCTGCGCAACAACGACACTTCCACACGCCGCCGCCGCCCTCCTACTACAGCCCGCGACCACCGCGCCGTCAGTATCTCTGGACGAGCCTTCGATAATCGAGCCATCAATCGAGCAGCCGCCCTAGAGATCGATATCTCCACAGCATCGTATTAGTCGCGACTGCGCTAGGCAGGAAAGAAGGGAAGCAGACAGTGGGTGGGTAGGCCGTCAGCCAGCTCGAGCCTTTGCTGGCTCTCGCAGTCAGCATGGCGCGGGTGTATGCAGATGTCAACCAGCAGATGCCTCGCGCATACTGGGACTACGACAGTGTGAACATCAGCTGGGGAGTCTTGGAGAACTACGAGGTGGTGCGCAAGATAGGTGAGACAGGACTGCTGCTTGGGCCCCGTTGTCCGGCCATGACTGACGAGCATGGTAGGGCGCGGAAAGTACAGTGAGGTGTTCGAGGGTGTCAATGTGGTTAATTACCAGAAGTGCGTGATCAAGGTGCTCAAGCCGGTCAAGAAGAAGAAGATCAAGCGTGAGATCAAGATCTTGCAGAACCTGTCCGGCGGCCCAAACATTGTCGCTCTACTTGACGTTGTCCGGGACAGTCAATCCAAGACGCCGAGTCTGATCTTCGAGCACATCAACAACACGGACTTCCGCACGCTGTATCCCAAGTTCCAGGACTACGATGTGCGATATTACATTTATGAGCTTCTGAAGGCGCTAGACTTCTGCCACAGTAAAGGCATCATGCACCGAGATGTGAAGCCCCACAACGTCATGATCGACCACGAGAACAGGAAGCTCCGCCTCATCGATTGGGGTTTGGCCGAGTTCTACCACGCAGGCACAGAGTACAACGTCCGCGTCGCGAGTCGGTATTTCAAGGGCCCTGAATTACTGGTTGACTTCCAGGAATATGACTACAGCCTCGATCTGTGGTCTCTCGGCGCCATGTTTGCTAGCATGATCTTCCGAAAAGAGCCCTTCTTCCACGGGAATAGCAATAGTGACCAGCTGGTCAAGATTGCCAAGGTCCTGGGAACCGAAGACTTATTCGACTACCTGGACAAGTACGACATCGAACTTGATGCGCAATACGATGACATCCTTGGCCGCTTTCCCAAAAAGAGCTGGCAAGCATTCGTCAACTCCGAAAATCAACGTTTCATCAGCAACGAAGCGATAGACTTCCTCGACAAGCTATTGCGCTACGATCATCAGGTATACTGCAACATGTTTGCTGTGAAAGATATATTACTGACCAGTTATAGGAACGATTGACTGCACTAGAGGCGCAGTCACATCCGTACTTCGCGCCTGTCCGCCAAGCGGAGCAGGAGAACAGCGCTCACTAGTAGTATTTGAGTGAGAATAGATACCAATTTGCCTGAAACAAAGTCGAAGGTTCAACGACTCAGCTACGAACGCTCGAGTACCCGAGCATATGGTCCACAGCATTGACAGCAACGTGGCGCTTGCTGCAATGCGCACACGTTACAAAAAGTGCTACGAATAGTGTATTCATCCCTGGAGTGCGCCCACCGGCAGTTCTACATGACTAATCCAGAAGAAAGCTGCGTGAGAAGCCAGCTTCCATGCAACACATCACATCGAGATGACCTTCTGGTTGGGATGAGGTGAAGCATTCACGTAGGGCGTGTGCCTGTAAACGGGACTGACTTTATTTCAAAGTAACAACTGACGACAGCAGGATTTTGCTAATCTTCCTGGGTACATAGACTACAAAGCCGTCACGACGGGTTCGGGCCCTGCTCTGACAGTAAACTGGCTATGTGTTGGAGACATAAAACACTAAATTTCAAGCGCGCTTGTTTGCTGGCTTTGCATCGCGGTTTGTGTACGAAGCTTCGGGGGTCACTCCGAGAGCCAGGGCGATTCTTTCGTAGCGGTTCTGGCTTTCGAGGTACCGTTCGAGACTGTACGAAGTCGACTGTGTTGCTTTCTTTGGCCCCTTGCTGATTGGACCTATATCGCTAGGCCTAGTGGCGCTGAACTGGATTTGCTTCCGGTTATCGTGCGCGATGATGGGATGCCTGTCTCGACTTTCATATGTCAAAACAACAGCTCTCCTCCATCGACCTCTACTCGTACCTGGCATGTTCTCCGTCCCTGTGGTATCTGTGGGATTCTGCTGGCGAGAGAGTCATGCGTACGATTGCAGACCTCGGAGGGTTTTGGCGCGGGCTTTTGGAGGCGGGTGGTGACCAGAGGAGTAGGTTCCCTGCGAGGACGTGCGTAAGGTATGATAAAGCGATATTGTCACATAAGGGAATGAATCATGTTCTCTCTTATTATGCCTCCATTGTTTCACGGGAGGACAGGATTTTTTTTCTTTTTCAAATGTCATGGAAATTTCCTTCAGAACCACCAGTGTACAACTCCCATCAGCATACGATTCGCGCTCGATGCGTCTCATATGGCAGGATCATCATGTTGAGCGACCTCTCTGAGCGGAGCTGGAAGTGTCAATTCGGAGTCGTTCGCTGGCTCCGGGGAGGGGGGCCAGCAAGCAAGCAAAGCAAAGCGGTGTCGTGAGTTTCTTTCCGTGCGAGGAACCTTTTTTTGGGTATGAGCCACCCCGTGTCAGACTGGTCCGGGAATACATCACATCACATCATTCTCTTCTTTGCATTGGGCAATTTCTAAGTGAATGACAGACACCACGCCGATCATGCCGGATCATTTCTTGCGCTTGGGCGGTAGTCGAGGTGGAGATTACCTACATGTGTGCTTCGCTTGCATACCTGAGATATGATCAAGCATACATGTACATTATCTTTCTAAGGTACATACCTTACAAGAACGATCTTGTCACCCGGTGACGCGCTAAAACTGGTGGTTGTCCATTGTAGCTGAGCAGGATATATGTATGGGCTTCACTTTGAGAGAACAGCTGGGGCGTTTTGGACCAGTGACACGATACATCTGCCGGAGCCCGGCCTCTCTCTCTGAGCCCTCCCCAGAGGGATCACCCGACGGCATGCGAGGTGCCGCTCGATCGCCATGTCATGACCAGGTACTGTACATACATGTACCGGCCACACGAAGAAAGACGAAGTTACTGCTGCTGCTGTTGCTGCTGGGCGGTTAACTGCAGCGGATTCTGCAGGATGAGCAAATCATCATGGCCCTGGCCCATCTGTAGCGGGATGATTGTTACACAAAGGACTCTCGCTGTACAAGCCGGTGAAGCTCTCGTTGTTTGGCAGGCAGACAGGCAGGCAGGCAGGCTCCGAACGATCACTTGTTCTACACACGTCAAGTAAGGTAAGGTAAGTACCCGGCGGGATCTGGAACGGGAGGAGATCAGAGACTGAATGGGCCATCTATACATCACACAATCACTGCGAGGTGAGCATACGAAATAGACCGACATTCCCACTCCTCCTCCTCCATGAACCAGAATCCGAACACCCCTCCTTCTTCCTCACCTCTTCCTCCTCATACTAAACCAACTATAACCCCCCCAAGCCCCCATAACCAACACCATCAACGGCACCGTCACCGCGACAAAAAACACAAATTTCGCCTCTACAGCAATCACCATATGTCCCTGTGTCGAGTCCTCGAAATTCAAACCCCCCATCTGCAACACTCCCGCCGTAAAGGTCGGCGGGATGAAAAATAAGGTCACGAGTGCGATGATGCGTACGGCGCGGGCTTCGAGGATCGTGCGCTGCGTCATTTGTTCCATGGTGTAGGTTCCGCGGAGTTGGATGAGGTTGTGGATTGTGCTGCTCGTGTAGCTGAGGCGCGAGGTGATGAGGTGGATGTGGCTGCGGTGGAATTGGAGTTCGGTGAGGGTGGAGGTGGTGTGGTGGGAGAAGGTTGTGAGGAGGAGGTCGTTGGTGTTGTTACTACCACTTGTTGTGGATGATGATGATGATGAGGGTTGTCGATGCTCTCGCTTTTCTGCAGTCTGAAGTGCGGTTTGGAGGATGGTGATGTTATTGCCCAGAACGTGGTCTGCTTGTTGGAGTAAATCCATCAGCTCGGAACATGTCTGAAGGGATTGCGAATCTGCTTCATCGATGCGTTGGTGCTGGGGATCAGTAAAAGAGGCATCGTTATAGACTTCCTCTACCGCTCGATAGAGCGCCGAGATATATTCCGGCCAGTTGGCAGGCAAGCTCTCAAAGACGAGCTGTGGGAGCCGCATCCAAGTCTCATACGGTTTCGCAGGCGTGGCAGTTTTCTTATACTGGGTGCGTATGTCGTGGACCAGTTGCGTTGATGGGTTGACGAGGAGGACGGTTTCGAAGTGTCGGACTGTGTGGAAGGATTGGTAGAATGCCATCTGCCGTATCGACCAGCGTTGCACTTCGCAGTAGCCCTCGCGGCCTTTTTCGAGTGGAGCAGAGGGCCGGCCGTGGGTTTCGACATATTTGAGCAGATGACAGAGTTCGAGCAGGGGATTCTTGTTGTGTGTGGTGGTCCAGTGGCTGCTGCTGTAATGTGCAGCAGCTCTGCCATTCTGACAATCGATCATGTCTCGATGAAAAGCGCCTAGCACTTTGTGCAGAGCTGGAAAAGGAGTAATGTGATCCAGCAGCACTTTCACATCGCCCGTCTCGGTATCGAGATGGTCTCGCGAGTGCTGTTGTTCGATGCGGAATAATCGTGTCTCATGGCTCCGCTGCGTGTGGTACGCTTCACTCAGGTAGTCTTCGAGATCTGTTGCAGACTTGGGTGGACCGCTGTTGAAACATGCTGGAGCGAAACTCGATGTTGGGCTGATCTTCCAGGCTTTCAGCGTGGTTTGTGCCGAGCGTGGTGTTCCCCCTATGGTATGCTGCGAGAGTCCAGTGCTCATACGTGAGGCAGTCTTTATGGCGTGCTCTTGTGGGGACTTTGACTGCTGTTCTGGCGGCGGCGACGACGACATGATCGGAGAGTACTGATAGGAGAGTACTGATAGGGAGAGGTGATTCCCTAATGATCATGTCATGCTATCGATCGATCCTACTACTGATGAGCAGCTTCACAATAAGAAGAACGAGAGAATGCAACATAGCCCGCCCCCCTTTTGGTCAGAAGAGACGTTTTCTGAGCACTGCCGTCCGCGGCTGAGATGGTGGAGGGTACATGTACCTTACACTACATACCTAACCTCGTTCTCATGTACCTCAAGTTCTAATGGATTGTGGCTCAATTCAATATTACAGGCCTCTTCTTAGCGCCATCATGCAGCACAGCCCACCCAGTGCAGCTCAGCCTTGTCTCTTTGTGTCCAGTTTCCTCCTTTCGGACGCGAAAATCCATTCCACTCAACCCTCCCCCTCCCCCTCCCCCTCCTCCTCGTCGTCGTCCTCCTCCTCGAACTTGCTTTTCCTATTATTCTTATCTTCGAGCAATTTAATCTCATCCTATCCGCAACTAGAAATTAACCACACACATTCCCCATATCAAACAATGCGCACCTAGCTAGCTTTCTTCTTGATACGCACAGCTCTCAATTGACGCGCCGCCCACACCCTATGAGTACCATTTGGTCTGGTCTGCAGATTTCCCCCAAAAAGCACAGTCAGCAAGATTGTGGTCAGCGAAAAGAAAAAGACAAGACAGATACAGATACACATACATCGACGTTGTAGTTTTGGACGTTTCTCCTTTTTCGTGCGTCGTATCGTGTGGGATATTCGCGTTCGAGATGCTCGATGATGTCTTGTCGGCTGGCGTATTGCTTGATGTCTGTGACTTGCCAGGAGCGATTTTCGTTGACGAAGACTGGGGTGGGAAGTGGGATGGTCATGATTATTGTGATGTGATGAGTGGTTGGACAAGGTGCGTCAGATTTTCGGAAGTTGAACCAGGTGAGAGTTGGAGGAGCAGATTCGAGCTGAAGTAAAAGGTACCTTACCTTGCTGTATATAGTGGAGGCCGCCCTGCCTACGTACGTACTGCACTGTTCTGTACTGTACTGCCACGTCACGCGAGCTAGTCGGCGCTGCGGCCTGTGCTGTGCAGAGTCACAGATGAACAACCGCTGTTCACACACATATATTGAGCAAGTCATGTAATCTACATTACTGATCAGTCAACTACATGTACCGCTCCCTCACGTCGTGATCTCGACTCCAGCGCTATTGGCTGTTCCTGTCTTCGTCGTGGCGGAATACACGACGAAACCCTCTGCCACATGTCATGCCAGATGCGCACTCCAATGTTCTGGTCAGTGCCATCGAACACGGTATACAGCAATCGAGGACCCAGATTCCTGCTGTCGAGTGTGATGCTGTTGTAGAATTCGTAGCTCTCTGTGGGATGTCGGTGCGGGCCCTTGAGCACATCGCACCAGTCGCAAACACGGTAGGCATCGTCCTTGTCGTCCACCCCATGTAGTTGCTCTTTCATGTCGAAGCCGAAGAAGCGATACAGTTGGCGCGCCGTCGTGTATCGCACAAATGCGTACCAGTAGAGCAGCCCAGCTAACATGATGCCGAGCAGAACGTACAGCAAGCGGCGACCTGGCGCACTTTTGCAAGCAGCTCCGATCACGACTACACTGGAAGCAAAGACGGATGAGCCTAGCAGTAAAGGACCAATCCACGGCGCGGAAGCTGGCCGCAGCCATCTGGGAGGATAGCCGTGCTGCGCATCGCCATCTTGCTTCTTTTCATGCCAATTCCAGGCCGGGAAGTATTTGACAGGACCAGTCCGGAATCCAAAATGGCCGATTCGTATAAACAGAAGCGCGATAACTGCTTCAGCCCAGAAGTATCCAAAGACCAACATCTGGTTCGCGAATGAGATTGCGTCGCCGATGCTGTCAAATTTGGCAGTCCCGCATATCCAGATGACAGTCGTGGTCCAGTGCAGAATGATGCCTCCTTCAGGTGTTCCAGGCCGATTGAATGGTCGCTCTGAAAACTTATATCGTAGCTCCGGCACGCCACGGTCGTCTTTCAGCAACTCGTAGTCTGGCTGTATTGGACCCTGGCGTCTCCATACTTGGGACCAAGGGAGGATGTTCGCCCATCCAATACTTTGCTTGACTCTCACACACGTGTAGGACACACTGAGGACACTTCCAAAAGCAGAGAGTGCAACGCAAATACATGCAGCGACTGCACCTGCACCGCGCAGTGGTCCTTCGTCGTTAGCACCGAAATAAAGAGCCAAAGGTAGCATAGGCACATCGTCCCGTCTGTCTCCCGGTGCATCGTTCGATTGCCAGTCGAAACTCGCACACTGTACTTGTCAGCGCTATGCTTCGTAGCGCGGACTCGCAGATTCTCACCACCAGGGCCGCCATGGCAATATACAGAGATCCCACGCCCAGGACAGCGAGCAAAAAGCCTGGAGAGCAGATAGATCGAAAGGTTAGTAGGTGTCAAGAGACTGGAGGACATGCGAGATTGACGTAGTTACCTCGACGAAGAACTTTGAACGATGAGACCTCGCCAGCGACCTGTGCTGTTGTCAGCAAGACTCACAATGAGCGTGATATCAGACTCACAAGGGTAGCGTTTTCCCTATGGCCAGAAAGAATCTGTGTTAGCCAGGGGGCTCGAATCTGTAGCCATTGATGTGTGTGATCATTACCAGCCGTGAAAGCTGAAGAGCACCGTGATGAGCGCCCGCGCCCAGTCGACGGCGGGTGTAGTCGCACTCGTAGCGGTCATGTGCCACTGTTGCTGTGTTCCGCTGAGATGATGTTTCGCAGGCTGCCCCCCAGGTGCGCTCGACGCGGCTGCAGCGCGCTGTTTCCCGATATATGCTGCGCCTGCGAAGATGGCGCCAAGCAGGAGTAGGACTTTTGCTCCCGCAGTCGCTTTGTTGACCGATTTGCTTTTGGTGTTCGAGACGTATAACAAGATGGACACAGCGGTGATGGCCAACACTGCCATGAATCTCAGAAGTGATTGATGGTGATCTAGTCCCTTGCTTGGAAGATAGGAGAGATCCAATGATGCGAGCACAAACCGACCGAAACTCATGCAGTTGGCAGCTGAGGTATACAAGAAGACGAAGTAGAAGACGTAGAGCGTATATCCGAGCAGACGTGGTTTGGGCAAGGCGTCATCCAACTATACCATGTCAGCATGCGAGCCTCAGAGATGGATACATGGAGTCAGTCTCTCAAAGCATACATAAACCAGCTCACCACCCGTGAAGGGCAGCTTTCTAGCATACTCGATGTACAAGATCATGCTGTACACGGGGGAATTAGCTGTAGTTTCTCAACGCAGGGCATTTTTGCATCAGAAAACCAACCTCAATAGCGTGTATACCATGCCAAAAGCCCATAGGCCAATGGCGAGGTTCTTGTTGAGCGTAAACTGCAAGACTATCGAAGGGCCGGTGAAGATGCCTGAGAAGTCAGTCAGCATTTGCCTTGGGCCATGGCGTACATCTACACTGAAGGGAATTTGCCCTTCCAGCTCATTGACCATGAATGATTATATGAGCTGGATCAAGAGAGAGTACTACCAGTTCCGACCATCTTGTTCACTATCAATGCCGCCACATCGAAGGCGGAAAGGGTTCGGATTTCCCTGACACGTCGATCAACACCGGTATCGTCATCGTCGTCGTCGTCGCTGTCACGTTCGACAACGTGTCGACCAGGCCATTGGTCCGGATCGCGATTCGCAGAAGGCAGGGAGGGCGGTGTATCTACAGCGGAGCCTTCGTCGACGTCGACATGGCCTGCTGGCGCTGTTCTGGCCTGAAGACGACCATTCGCGCTGCCGTTCATCATGATCAATGGACGAGACTGTCTGTACCTGGCGCAGACGACTCGGGCTTACATGTAAGGTAGGCTATTTCTACATGTACATATCAAGCCGCTACGAATCTGATCCATTGATCGATATCGTCGTCGCACAAGTGCTCGCTCCCCGGTACCACTCTCCACGGGCCCCCCGATATGCTGGCGCACCCATATGCTGGCGGCCGTACCACCACCAATCTCGGGCTGGAGCAGTGTGTCACACTGGAACGGGCAGATATGCGAGCCAGTGAGCTGAGAATGAGATCAAAGCGAAGAGGCTGGTCAGGCTGGACAGGCTGCACAGGGGGCGCAGCGCATCAGAAGCGAGGCAATAGTTCCATTCGCTTGGCTTGCAGTGAGGTGGCTGCAGAGAAGCGCCGTGTCTTGATTCGCAGAGAGCCTCACCGGCGACTCTTAGTAGACGTCTCCAGTGGTGGTCTTCCTGTAGAACTAGGCGAGACTACTGCCTGTATGTGCGACTGTGTGTGCTGCGTGCATGCGCGGTGGTTAATGCATCTGCACCATAGCTACAGTCCTTTTCGAGCTGTATACCATACCATACCATACCGTACCATACTGTACCTGACCAGACCATACCTTAACGCCCTTCTCGTGCTGTATGCCTCCTTGTTGTGCTGTATACAGTATACCTCCTATTCATGCGCGATTCCTCCTTATCCTGCTTTATACCTCCTCCTCATCCTCATCCTCATCCTCCTCCTCCTCGTCGTGTACTTGATACGTCCTCCCTCGTGCAGTATACCTCCCTCGTGCAGTTTACCTCCTCCTCCTCGTGTACTCGATACGTCCTGCATCCGTCCATCCAATGTCCATGATACACGCGCGAAACGGAGGCTGTCCTGTGGCGTGTCTCGATGACCACGTTCCTGAGCCATGCCTCTTCCCTCGGATGCAGAAACGAAGACGCGCTGGCCCTCATCCGCCAGCACTGTTCCAAAGAGAGCAGCATCCGCCGCGAGGGAGAATACCATGACCACGACGACGCGGATCTGCTGCCCACCCTGCACCGACTGCGTCGAGCCTTCCCGGCCGACGCCGAGAGCCATGCCAGAATCCAAGACTTCCTCACCTGTCTCTGCGCCCTCTGCAAACCGCAACATGGCGCGCTCGAGGACCAGGACCGCGAGCGAGCGCTGCCCCGCGAGATCCTCAGCAACGACAAGACCTTGAAGGCCTTCGCCACCTTGATCCTGTCCGGCTGTCTCTTCGCCTTCCGCGAATACGTCAAGAGCGAAGATGACCTGAAAACATTCACCCACTTCATCGGCAATCCCGCCAAAGGCCTGCGCCGACGACTGTTTGGCCTGCTCGCCACTGACGAGGCCCAGTGCCAGCACTCCCAGCATCCTTCTACCGACCAGGGAGGTCTACGGCCAGCCACGGCATTGTTGTCACAGCAGTGCGTGAAATGTCTCGAGTCGACCTTTCGCGAGTGTATTGACTGCAAGTTCCGGCTTCAAACCATCAAGACGCTCCGGAGATCAGACAAGATCGAAGACTGTGTCCTGTCCAAGACCAATCTTCCCATTGTGCTGGAGCACGAGGATCAGATTGATAAACCTTCCAGACCAGGCGTGCGCTTTTCTCGCTGCCACATTGAGGCCACGCACTGTCCGAGCGAAGAGCTGACGGTATGTATGTACACTATGGAACAGCGCGCGATCGGCCCTGACAGTCTACTAGAAGCATGAATTGTTCCGCAAGAGGTACAGTCTGCTACAAAGCGATGAAAACCATGAGGACCACGAGCCAAGTCACTCCGACATGGAGACCATCACCCTCGAGGAGAAAGAGGCTTCGATTGCTCTGGCGCTAGGCAGTCTTGACCACGCGAACATCGCCAAGGTGATACTCGTGTTTCGAGAAGATGCCGATGATCCACACTTGAGCCTCTTGTTCAAGCGCGAGCAGCACAATCTCGAAGAGTATCTCCAAGACTTCACTTCTGCAGGCCTGCTCGGCGGATTCATCAGTCGCGTGTGGGAACATACCATTCTGCTCGACCATGGCCTTTGGCGCAGTCTCTTGGGAATAGTGGACGCTGTCGCCACAATCCACGAGGTAGCAGAAGGGACGAAGCGACCTCGACGGCCTGGCCCACCCATCTTTGGTCATTTTGATATCAAGCCTGCCAACATCCTGGTGAGTGATGATGGTACTCTGCTTCTCACTGATTTCGGACAGGCTGCATCTCGCACCGTCGGGACGAGTGATTACGCACCACCTGAGCACGAGTACAGCCATCGCGTCGAGCTCGTCCCGAGCTACGATGTGTGGTCCATGGCTTGCGTCTTGCTTCAAGCCTTGGTCTTTATACGTGCAGCGGCCGAGGGCGGCGAGCAAGATGGCAAAAACGCAGTGCATACCTTCTACTCACAACGCCTGCACGAGACTGAACACAACCAAGCAGGTGCCTTTTGGATCAAGAAGCACCATGGTCTTGGCTCGTCCCTGAGGAATGCCGTTGACAACGAGCTGACACAGCTCGCGACTCGCCGGCACCCCAAGACGAAAGTCGTCGTCAAGCAGCTACGCCAAATGCTGTCTATTAATCCCATACACAGACCAACTCTCCAAGAATGTCTGAAAGTGTTCAGCTCTTCCGGACTAGGTCGAGACATATTCCGCACACCAGGAGACATCAACGTCGAGCCCGAGCTCGCAAACTGGTGAGCACGGCAGATGTACGGGAGCTGATTCCCCAATTGACGCCATGATCTAGGATCACTTCCTTCACCACCGAAATGCAGCGAGAGCCTGTACCTTGCCGACTTCAGCTGTATCGAGCGCTACAGTCACGACTGAGGCCACCAGAAGTAAACCTCACTTTGGAATATGAGGGCGAGCCGTCTTCGCACTCTCGGACAGACATTAGTGAGTGACGCCTGGTAACAAGGAGTGGACATAGACTGACCACATCAGGATTTGTGCACGAAGTAGCCCTCGTTCCTATTGCTCTCTTCAACATCGTCCCTGGTCGCAATTTTAGTCAAAGCTCTCAAACCAGCCGCGATGGCACCACTATGAGACTGAGCTTTGTGAACTTGTTTCGCGGAGTGACCTTTCACTTCTTTGCTACTGCTAGTTACCTGGACTTTGTGACCCTGATGACACACCAGGTCATCCTACCGGACGTCCGCATAGACCATAATACGAAGGGCGCTAGCGTACGCTTCAAGTCTTGTAAAGTAGTAGAACGTCGAGACTGGCCACACCGAAACAGAGAGCATGACTTCAGTAACGGCATTGTCCAGATCTGGGAAGCTCTGAGTCCGGAAGCATATCAAAATCGCTATTCGCACATTGATTCGACCCTCGAAGCAGTTCGTCGTGCGCCTCCTGTCACCTACGATACAGTCCAACGCCTTCCCGTGCCTCCACCTGCGCAGATCAGCAGGTACAAGATGGCGCTATTTGGCGTGGAAAAAGTAACCCGCTTGCGATGTTGTCTAATCGTCGATGGTAAGGCTAGCCCACACCACTTTTCTGACTCGAGACGTATAACTAACATACATTCACTCACAGTCGGCACCGACAGCTACACCTTGGAGAGCAAAGCTTCTGCGCACTCGTTGGAATTCATTGAACAGAGTGAATCCAAATTTCGATCTGTTGTGTATCGTTCACAGAGTCCGGAAAGCTATCCCGGATTCCCCATCTCACCGGATGTTCTTAATACACAGATCAAAGACTTGGGAATGAGGACGTCGAGTATTTTACTAGAGATGGAGCAAGATTCAAGTGAGAAGCCCTGCTCATCTCTTTGTCTTCCCGCTTGAGCTGACACTCTCAGCAGACCACCACAAGGATCTTCGACGACTGATTACTGAGGGACCAGGGCCACCCATCAAGCGATTATGATTTATGATGCTGTACAATCCATGATACCCACTTTTGTTTGATCAATCTAGCATGTACGCTTTGTGCGAGTCTATCTCACCCCGGCACTTTGTAATGTATGAATAAACTATCTACGACTACTTCCTCTTGATCAAAATGACACGACCTTCCCAAGGCATCAACACACCCTCTTGCGGCTCCTCCTCACTACAGACCAAAATCTCCCTCTCGCCTGCAATCTCGCAGTGCGGAACAGGTTGTCTCTCACCCGTGAAATTACACAATACCAGCGCCACCACCTCCTCCTCAGCCCCTCTTGCCGCCGCCTTCTTCAAATACGCCATCACACTCCTCTCCTCCTCATGCCGCAACAGCTCAAACTCCCCAAAAACAAACACCTGACTCCAGCGCTTCCGAATCTTCAACATCCGCTTCCAAAACCCCAACACCGATTTCTCGCCGTCGCGTTCTTGCATCGCGACGTTGATGTTCTGAGTGGAGTCGTTGACGCGCATCCAGGGCACAGTGGATTCGCTGGTGAAGCCCCCGTTGCGGGCTGCGGACGTCCATTGCATGGGCGTGCGGGAGTTGTCGCGCGCGAGATGTTGGAGGGAGAGGGTGGCGAGGGGGAGGGGTTGGTGGTCGTTGGATGTGTTGGTGGATGTGTGGTGGCGGTCTTGGAGCATTTTCCACCAGCGTTGCGATTCGATGTCTTTGTATTCGGAGAGGGGCCAGTCGAGAGGGATGTTGATCATGCCGATTTCTTGGCCTGGGAGGGGTTGGGGGTGGGTTGTTAGTGGATGGCTTTTTCTTTTTGATATATAAAAATAAATGTATGGGGAAGGGTAGGGCAGAGTATATATCATATTTCTTACTTACCTTGGTAAATGTAAAGAGTTCCTGATAGCGTGGCTTGCATGAGCGCTAGCATTTTCCCCGATGCACTCCACGCTTCTGGTGTCCGGTCGTCTCCCCATCGAGAAATGCTGCGTGCCACATCGTGGTTCTCGAGGAACGTGGTGGTCCAGCCATCGGTGCCCATCATGACTCGTTGGGTGCGCTCGATGGCGGCACTGAGGGTGGGAAGATCCCACGAGCGGGGAGGGACAGTGTATCGATGAGGAGTTCCATGGCCCACGTCGACCACGTCGAAGAGGAAGACACTGTTGAGCTCGCGTTCCTTTGCGGAAACGTACTTGAGAATCTCCGGGTGTCCTGCATCGCCGCATTCGCCCACTGTCATGGCATCGTAGCGAGACAAGATCGTGCCCATTTCTTTCATAAATTCGTGGATCCGAGGACCGTGATTGACTGCTGCACCGGCATGCTGGAACTCCGACTCGGGATCCCGTATAGGAGCGTCAGGGAAGGACTGGTCTTTGCTATAGAGCGAACAAGTATCCACGCGGAAGCCATCCACGCCGAGATCCAGCCAGAATGTCATCGAGTCGGCGTATAAAGCCTCGCGAGCAGCTGGTGTCTCAAAGTTGAAATCCGGCTGTTCCTTCGCGAAGAGGTGGAGGTAGTATTCTTGTGTGTGTTCGTCCCATTCCCAGGTACTGCCACCGAAGAACGATCCCCAGTTGTTGGGCGGGTGTCGATTGCCCTGCGAGTCGTAGCGCGCGGGCTTCCAGATGTACCAGTCGCGTTTGCTGCTGGTCTTGGATGATCGTGACTCTTTGAACCATTCGTGCTCGTTGGAAGTGTGGTTGATCACGAGATCGAGGATGACCTTGAGACCCAGCGAGTGCGCTTGTTCGAGCAGTTCGACCATATCTGCCATGTTGCCATATGGTTCGTAGACTTTCTTGTAATCCCTGATATCATATCCTATATTCCGCATATTTCACTCTCTCTCTTAGCGAACGCCTTTCGGTACAATGACTACAACACAGGAGGAGGAAAAGCCATACCCATGTCGTGCTGTGGACTGTCATACATGGGACAGATCCAGATGATTGTGGCGCCGAGATCTTTGATATAACCCAGGCGTTGCGTGATGCCGCGAAGATCTCCTATACCATCATCGTTGGAGTCTTGAAAGCTTGCAGGATAGATCTGGTACACCACGCCAGTCTTCCACCAGGAGTCCGAGGTGCCGGACATGTTGAACGATTGGCAGATGAGGACTGAGAAGAGCAAGCGTCGTGAGAATGCCGTCTCGTGTAGCTCGACTGATAGCAGCTTTTATTGTACTTCACTTCTTCTCGGTGGTCAGTCGAAAAACATAGATAGAGACAAGGTAAACAGGCAGAATGATCAAGCGCACGGCTAATATTCACTTCCCCAAGAAACCAAAGTATACCGAAGTTGTTCGGGTTAATCTTCGTGCATGCACAAGCCCTAGCGATGGCTGCGGTCTCACAGGCAAACGCTCATCGTGCGGAGAACCCAGAAAATGTTCTTCTAGCGCTTCTTACTGAAGCCTGGTCCCGGCATATCATCCAGGAGAAACTCCCCATGGGGAATCCTGGTCAACATCTCGGGCTCGGTGTAATGAGAACCCCCTCCCCACAAAAGCTTACTGTGTAGATGTGTTGCCTCCAGACGGCGAGTACGGGCTGAAGATGACCCCAACAAGTAGGTAGTAAGCAAATGAGGCAAAAGATGATATTAGCGTCGTGCGGTCCATGGTCGTGTGACAAAGAGTCTGGTCCTCCTAGCATACCAACAACCTGGTAGGTATATGTAGTAGTCCTCGAACTGCCGAATCGTCTCTGCTCTGCTCCAGCTCATACATGTACAGTAGTTATTTATTATTGGCCTGCTGAGCCGCCGTGCATATCTTCATCTATTGCCCCGACCTTTCTTTGTTCCATATCGCGATCCCCCAGGATAAGGTACTACCGCTATGGCGTCGAACGAGAACGGTATCGACCACAACGAGATGCATGGCGCCACGCCCAAGAATGTTGCGCACAATGCGTCTCGCGCAAGTGATGCAGAGCATAGCATGAGCTTCTGGCAGAGCATCAAGAAGTATCCGAAAGCAGTCGGGTGGTCGGTCCTGCTCAGCACTGCGCTCGTGATGGAAGGGTACGACGTGACTCTCCTGGGCAACCTCTACAGCCAGCCAGCGTTCCAGAAGCGATTCGGAGTACCCGACGGGAAAGGGGGCTATCAGGTCACTGCTCCGTGGCAGTCAGGCTTGTCGAACACCTTCAACGTGGGATCCATCCTTGGCCTACTGTTGGCAGGGACCTGCGCTGAACGATTCGGGTACCGCAAGACGATGATGGGCGCCCTTACGATGATCATTGGCGCAATCTTTGTCGTCTTCTTTGCCAATGGCCTGATCATGCTGCTCTTCGGGGAGATTCTGTGCTCAATGTGCTGGGGCATCTTCCAGACGATCACGGTGACATATGCATCGGAGGTTTGCCCACTGACCTTGCGGGCATATCTGACCACCTACGTCAATCTGTACGTCGTTGCTTGCGCCGAATCTTCGCTTGATCGACTGCTAACGACATACATATAGATGCTGGGTCATCGGGCAATTCATTGGCGCCGGTGTGTTGCGGGGCGTAGTCGACAGAACGGATCAGTGGGCGTACAGGATTCCATTTGCGATTCAATGGATCTGGCCAATTCCTCTGATCACTGGGATCTTTTTCGCTCCAGAATCGCCTTGGTGGCTCGTCCGCAAAGGACGCAATGCAGAGGCGGAGAAAGCGCTGCGGCGATTGACATCAGTCGACCCCATGGACGAGTCTTCCACCAACGACACTTTGAGTCTGATCATCTATACCACCGAACTAGAGAAGAGCCAGCAAGAAGGAACCTCATACTGGGATTGCTTCCGAGGGATCGATCTACGCCGAACCGAGATTGTCTGCTGCGTGTATGCCATCCAGATTACGTGCGGATGTCCCATTATGGGCTACTCGGTCTACTTTATGGAGCAAGCTGGTTTCAGCCCACGGAATGCCTTTTCCATGTCGATTGGCCAGTCTGGGATTGGGGCCATCGGTACAATCAGCTCTTGGTTCCTGATGGCACACGTGGGCCGAAGGACACTCTATCTTGCAGGAGCTGTACTCATGGCACTCGTGCTGCTCCTCATCGGCTTCATTGGCCTGGCGCCCGAGACGAACACGGGTGCTCAGTGGGGAATCGGTGCGCTCTTGCTCGTGTTGACCTTTGTGTACGACATCACGATTGGCCCGGTCTGCTATTCACTGACACCAGAGCTATCGTCTACTCGACTGCGCAACAAAAGTGTGGTCCTGGCGCGAGTGGCATACAACATTGCTGGTGTGCTTGCCAACGTTCTGCAACCATACATGCTCAACCCGACCTCCTGGGACTGGGGAGCCAAGTCAGCATTCTTTTGGGTCGGCACTTGCGCTGTCAGTGTCGCCTGGATCTTCTGGCGTTTGCCAGAGCCCAAGGACCGCACTTATGCAGAGCTGGACGTGCTGTTCCGAAACCGCACGCCGGCTCGCAAGTTCAAGACGACCACAGTAGATGCATTCATCTATGCCGAAGAGATTGAAGGGAAACTCGCCAAGAGTGACAAGGACACCACTGCTGTGCATATTGAAGAGCTGTAGAGATGAGGAGATCTGGGAAGACGAAAAGGGGCTGGGTCAATCATGTCTGGTAGCAAACTTGTTTTTCTTTCCTCAATCTTGTCGTGGTATGTAAAAGTCTTCATGCTTGTGTGGATGTGTTCTACAGCATCGAGGCGGCACAGAGCGACATTGTGCATTTCGATGTAATTATGCTGGGCGGTGAATGGTTTCATTGTTTGTGTAGAAAGACCGGACGGACGAGGTGCTGTCCTCAAGAACCATCCCACGGCTTGGCGTGGCGCCAGGGGCAAATAGTTCTAGTCTGAGCGGTGAGATGAACAACACCATCCCCCACTATAACTTTGACTTCACTTTCATCTTTGCACGTGTTTGTCTATTGCTGCTATTTTGCATCAGAGACTATTCCGGCAGCGGAGTCGCCTCGTATCACATGGCTCGTGCGGTCATGGATGCTAACATGGTTGAACATGCTAGAACTATCAACTATGGCTATCCGTGCCATGAACAGAGCCCCTGACAATCGGCACTTACTCTCTTCTTGCACCCTGGCTAGCCCGGCCAGGATAGCCCTTCGCACTCCTTTTGACAGGCTCAAAGCAAAGTTGATGCATCATACAGTGGTATAGTGGTCTCTAGTGTGACCCAGCTCCTACAAGTGCAGCACGTATGCTCACAAAGTCCTCCTTTACAGAAAATAGATACCGTGTACACAGCGGAAAATGGCCAAGACTCACCATCTGTTCTATGAGTCTCCAGCAAACCTGTGGGAAGATGGCTTGCCGATTGGAAACGGTCGACTCGGAGCCATGATCCGTGGGACAACCAATGTCGAACGACTCTGGCTCAACGAAGACTCTGTATGGTACGGCGGACCACAAAACAGAGTCAACCCAGCAGCTCACAAAACCCTGGGTCTAGTCCGGGAGCTCATCGATCAACACAAGATTGCCGAAGCCGAAAACATCATGTCCCGGACGTTCACAGGCATGCCAGAAAGCATGAGACACTACGAGCCACTCGGAGACGTATTCATGCACTTTGGCCACGGCGTGGATCCTCCAGGACATCATCAGCACGTGGTAGGAATCCCTCAATTCGAAAATCAGCGCTTTTCGGGTCGAGGTGCTGCAGCGGTGCAGTCTTATCGGAGAGAATTGGACTTGCAGACTGCTCTCGCCACTGTCAGCTATTCATGTCAAGGTGGAAATTTCAAGCGCGAGGTGTTCAGCAGTACTGCGGCCGAAGTCATCTGCATGAGGGTTTCTTCAGACCAATGCTTGTCTTTCTTGCTGACGCTCAATCGAGGCGATGATAATGATGCCCATCGCCAGTTCGATAGGGCTTTTGATACTTTGACAAACACCGACGATGGCCTCTTGTTGACTGGTGTCATGGGAGGTCGTCATGCTGTTGAGCTCGCCATCGGTGTGAAAGTTGTGTGCGAAATGGGCGTAAAGGTTGACTCTTGCGGCATTGACGTCGAGGTATCGATGCAGAAAGGCAGCGTGCTGATTCTCATTGCCGGAGAGACTACGTTCCGCAACAAAAATGCAGTAGAAGCAGTCCAGCGAAGACTCGACGAGGCTGCGAAGTCCACCTGGGACAAACTACTGGTAGCACACGTAGCCAAATTTGGGGGTCTCTACAACCGTGTTGAATTGCAGCTCGATCAAGAACTGAATGTTGATCACATTCCGACAGACCAGCGGCTCGAACAGGCAAGACAGCATCCTGGACAAGACAACGAACTGACCGCGTTGCTTTTCCACTGCGGTCGATACCTATTGATCAGCTCATCCCTTTCCGGTCTTCCAGCAAATCTCCAAGGCATCTGGAACTGCGATGCAAAGCCTGTCTGGGGATCAAAATACACAGCGAACATCAACCTGCAAATGAACTACTGGCCTGCAGAAGTGGCCAATCTTCCCGAATGCCACCAAGTGCTTTTCAATTTCTTAGAGCGTCTCGCTGAGCGAGGCAAGCAAACCGCCCAGCAGATGTACAAATGCCGTGGATGGACCTGCCATCACAATACAGACATCTGGGCAGATACCGCTCCCCAAGACCGATCGATCTGTGCAACGTACTGGAATTTGACTGGAGCTTGGCTCAGCACTCATATCTGGGAGCATTATCTCTTCAGTCTAGACGTAGACTTTTTGAAGCGATACTTCCCCATCATGCAAGGAGCTGCGCAATTCTTCCAAGACTTCCTGATCGAACGAGATGGGATCCTCGTCACTTCGCCGAGCATCTCTGCCGAGAACTCCTACATCATACCCAACAGCAACGGCAAAGTCGGCTCCATCTGTGCGGGACCGACATGGGACTCGCAAATTCTGCGAGAGCTGTTCAAAGCTTGCGTAGCAGCTGGCAAAGTCCTCGGCGAGCCCGTCGCAGAGTATTTGCAGGTTTTACTCAAGCTCTCGCCAACAAAAATTGGCAAGCACGGGCAAATCATGGAATGGAGACAAGACGTCGAGGAAGTCGAAGTGGGACACCGCCATATCAGTCACCTCTGGGGCTTGTATCCAGGGACTTCCATCTCGGGCGAAGAGCTGCACAATGCAGCGAAGCGAACCCTCGAGCGCCGCTTGTCCGGCGGGAGTGGACATACGAGTTGGAGTCTGGCGTGGATCTTGTGTCTGTATGCACGACTCCGAGATGAGCAGATGGCGCAGACCATGTTGCGGAAAATGAGTGGTGCTGTGCTCGATAATTTGCTCGCGAATCATCCGCCTTTTCAAATTGATGGCAATTTTGGCTTCACGGCTGCGGTGGCGGAGATGCTTCTGCAAAGTCATGATGGAGGGAGTAGTATCGATCTGTTGCCGTGTTTGCTGCCCGACTGGGAGCGCGGAGGAAGTGTTCGAGGACTTCGAGCGCGGGGCGATATTGTAGTGGATATCTATTGGCGGGAGGGTAAGTTGGAACGCGCTACACTGATTTCGAATATTCAGCAGACACGGACTTGCCGAATGGCACCTAAGCGATTGAAGAGTGGAAAGGGGGAGTTGAAGGTGGAGTTTGTCCCGGGAAACGCAGTTGAGCTGACTGGATATTGGGACTAGCGACGGTATATAGATGTCCTGACCAGCACTCGCTATGCAGCCTGAGTCTTGGCTGAAACTTCCCTACAAGCACCTTTAATGGGAACAACATAGTTCTTGAATTTCTTCGTTGGGGACATTGTGTGAGAAGAGGTAGTCCAGCTCTTCATATCCACGGTCTTTGGACTACACGGGAATCACTTGTCAGCCAACGTACCCCAAAGGAAAAACCGTTAAATGTTTCGAATAACTCACCTCGGGCAACCTGATAACTCCAAATGAGCGAAAAGACCGAGATACCACAAAAAAATCATTTTCGCTCCAGCATTAATCGCACCTGGATTTAGGAGATATGGTCCCACAATTGTCTGCACCAAATAAGTCGTTACCTGAAACGTCGCAGCCAGAGACAACGTCTTGGCTCTGAGTTCCGTAGAAGGCATATCCGAAGAGATGATGAACCCCAAAGGACCAATTGTCAACGCATATGCCAGCTGCATCGAAATGAGGAGTCCCGATTGCGCCCAAGCATATGAAGCATTGGTCTAGTAGTCTGGTGTGAAACACAAAGGAGCCACGATCCAGAGAACAATCTGAGCGTAGCAGAGGCTGAAAATCCAACATGTGCGTCGACCGAACCGTGTCAGGGGGAAGACGCAGAGGATTGATCCGATCAGGTTCATGTTCATGAGACCAATGGACATGTTGAAGGCGTTTTCGGGCGTCAAACCAACTTGTTCGAAGAGGTAGGTGGCGAAACCTACGGGATTACCGGAGAAGTTTTGGATGAAGAGCATCGAACAGATTTTGAGACGTCTTCGATTTCCGTTGCGTGAGGAGAAGCAATTCCACTAGGTGGCTCCGGTCTCTAATTCTTGTTCGTAGAGATCGGTCTGGACCATTATAGCGATAGTGTTCTCTTTGTCTTTTCACATATCTGGACTCGTGAGACCGTCCAGTGCCTTTTTGGCATTGTCGAGTCGGTTCTTGCGAATGAGCTATCAGGACTCTCGGGATACCAGATAAGTCCGAAGAGCAGAATCGCAGGCTATGCCCAGTTACTGTCCCAAACGAAAA
This sequence comes from Mycosphaerella sp. Ston1, assembly GCA_000504405.2. NCBI lineage: Eukaryota > Fungi > Ascomycota > Dothideomycetes > Mycosphaerellales > Mycosphaerellaceae > Mycosphaerella > Mycosphaerella sp. Ston1. The sequence goes on from AWYF02001601.1 coordinate 26,468, forward strand.
AGGCGCGAGTGAGCAAGAGCTGGCTAATCACATATGACAGATTCGCAGTACCAGTTATGAAATATCGCAAGCGTAGAGGCAAGACCTCACTGGCGTAGGCGGGCGCAAGGACATGATACCCGCCCCATATGATGCCTTGCAGATACATGGCAGCCGTCAAAACCGCTGGATTCGGTGCGAATACTTGCATGAACACGAGTCCAGAGGTAACGGGGAGATACATCGATAATGTCTTTTTGCGTCCAAACGATCCATAGCAATAGCGCATGCCCAAGCGTCAACGACTTGGCTTACGATAGCTCCCATTCTCATTGCAACTTGCATTGAGCGGGAACCTGGAAGCCGGCCTTGTAAGGCTCTTTAAAGCACTTTTGGAATGCTGGGAGAGCGAAAACATTGCCGGTGATTTCAATGTCGAAGGCTCGCATTATGACGCAAAGAGAAACGAACATGGACCATGCTGATGCTTTCCAGTATTTTCGTAGAGCTTGAAGAAGAGGCATTTCGTGCTCCAGCAATGTACCTTGTGCTGCTTTTCGTGCATTGAGTGCTTCGGCTTTGCGAAGGTCGTCGCCATCGTGAAGATCTGTTGATTTTACTGCGACAAAATGCACAGCAGGCTTCTTCTTCTCGTCGTCGTCGTTTGAGCGTTTCTCGGACCTTTCCATGGCTGGCATGCTTGCACGCAATAAGCTGTAGGATTGCCGATACATTGTCTCAAAAGCACCGGCGCGAAGCCGACTATATGCCTTCCCTGTGCGGTGGGGAATCCTAGCCGGAATTGACTTCGTGGGGAAGACCACAGATCCCTGGACTTCCACGAGGTTGTCTGCCGTGCTTCGAGCGACCACGATGATATTTGCGGAAGTGTTATAGTTCCCTGTCCTTGTGCAGGTTATGTATATTCAGCGGAGTGTAATTGCATTCTCGCTGTTGATATGTACCGAAGAAAGTCGGTTGGTGTACCAATCGCAGTCACTTTTCCGTCGTTCTGAGGGTCCAGGGTTTGAGACCCCGTAAATGTGCGGAGCATCCCAGTGGGAATTATACGCCAGGCCCGGTACCTGTAGTTCTGTCGATACGCTTCTAGAGATACCACTGTATTGGCTTTGCGTAGTACTGGAGATTCGGTCTAGGACTACTGTCGCGTCATATAGGCCAAGGGTTTCGCAGGCTCTCCCCAGATGCCTCGTAGTCTCCACACATAAGCATGAGTTCAGACGCGAAGCAGTACTCCTGAACGCCCCAAACTCTTTCAACTTTCAAGTATATCCTATGCTCGAATCGTCGTTTGAGTTGGTACCATGATGTTCGTCCCTCAACCCACGGGCTCGGAACATTCGGTAGTGTCTTGGAGAAATGCTCTTCGATGAGCCTCGAGTCTGCAAGGTAGTCTACCAGGCAATGGCGCTCCAATCTGGAGTTTTGAGGTCGTCGGCGCACGGCCGGCCACAATTCCAAGTTGATCTTCCCATCCACTTATCACATGTCCCATCTCAATCCACCTCGAAGACATCCGTCACATCTTCGATAATGGGAAGAATGGGGGCCAACTTATTCACATCTCGAAAGGCCTCCGGTACATTCTCCCTCATACCCTTCAGCTTCTCCGCCACCACCTCATACTTTTCTTCCTTGCTCGTATACTGTCTGATGATCTTCTTCGTGCTGTGTTCCACATAGACTCTCGTATCTCTGATACGAACTATAACACCATCCAACCTCAAGAAATACCGACTCAGTATCAAAAGCCGCTCCGGCATCATTCGAACCTTGATGTTGAGTAACGCAATCCCATTATCTGCCAACTCATCTTCATACAGATCCACGGTATCAAAGAACTGAATCGGATCCTGCCGTGATAGCAGATCTGTTCGAATCGGATCTGTTTGTTGATCACTCTCCTTCCAGGCAGCAGTAGCATCTTTCACTTGTCCTTTGCCCTGATGCTGATGATGATACGAGCTCGTCCCCTTGTAGTCTGTACTGTAACTCCAGTCAAACGGTTTCACCACCTCCTTGACCTCGTCGGCCTGATTCCTCCTGGTCTCCTTCCACTCGTCTGCCACGGCGACCTGCAGCATGCCCTCTTCAGTTTTGCTGACGCGGTCCATTGCATCGCGGGCGTTGAAGGAGAGTGTGAAGCTGGAGGGATTGTGGGTGAGGGAGACGAAGTTGTCGCCAAAGATCATCTCGGGAATGGGAATTCCGATGTCTTGGTGGAGTTGTTCGATAGGGCCGGCTTTGAGGATGGGTTGTTTGCGGGTGCTGAGGGTCCAGACGCCGTTGGGGGAGGTGGAGGAGAAGGTGCCATAGTTCTGAGCCATGTTGCCCTTGGTGCCTTTCTCGTGCTCTCCTCGACAGCAGCGCTTCGTTGGCGTCGTGGTGAGGGCGGTGGGCGGTGATTGTCCGATGAGGTTGAAGTGAAGTCTTGGCGGAAGTGTAGCTTATGGTATCGCCGATAAAGCTGGTTGCTATGCGGGCCCTAAGCTTGTTTGGATCTGTTGATCTGGCTCCGTATCCGACGACATGCACGCTACACCATTCTGTCTGTGATATCACATTCATTGAAGACATTGTCACGGCATACACACATACTCACACTGTCGACGACGATGGCCGACTTACTAGAGAGGCGGCTCGAGGCCATCTCCATCCAAGAAGAGAATCGCGATCCCAATGCGCCTTTTCAGCACAAGCCCAAGGTACATACAGTACACCTACTACCGCTACTCATATGATATGGCTTCTCCTCTAACACGCATACAGCAGAGCGCGCTCTCCTCCTCCATTACCCTCACCAGCCTCAGCGCCGCCGCTCAACAGGCCCGCATGAAACTGCCTCTCCAAAAACTGCAGTCCAGCGCCGTCAGCCAACAGAAACCACCGCTGCAGCCCATCCACAATACCAAAATCACCCTCCCTTCACAGTCCGCCCAGCGCTTCTCCGCAGAGTCGCGTCCCTCCGACCCCGAGCCTCTCTCCGTTCCCATCGTCGAGCCCTCCAAACCCAAACAATTCCACCTTGGCATGTTCGAAATCGGCAAACCCCTCGGAAAAGGCAAATTCGGCCGTGTATACCTCGCGCGCGAGCGAACCACAGGCTTCGTGTGCGCCCTCAAAGTCCTCCACAAATCTGAACTCTCGGCGGGCAAGGTGGAAAAACAAGTGCGTCGAGAAATCGAAATCCAATCCAATCTCGCCCACCCCAACATCCTCCGCTTGTATGGCCACTTCCACGACACCAAACGCATCTTCCTCATTCTGGAATTCGCCGGCAAAGGAGAACTGTACAAACATTTGAGAAAAGCTCAGAGGTTTCCCGAGTGGCAGGCGGCACAGTATATTGCGCAAATGGCGAGTGCCTTGAAGTATTTGCATAAAAAGCATGTCATGCATCGAGATATCAAGCCTGAGAATATCCTCGTCGGCTTGCATGGGGAGATCAAAATCAGTGACTTCGGCTGGAGTGTGCATGCGCCGAATAACCGGAGGAAGACCATGTGTGGGACGTTGGATTATCTGCCTCCGGAGATGATTAAGCCCGGGAGAGAGGAGAATTGGTATGATGAGAAAGTGGATCTGTGGAGTTTGGGCGTTCTCACTTATGAGTTCTTGGTGGGAGAAGCACCCTTTGAGGATACGCCTGTCATGACCCAGAGGAGAATTGCGAGGTGTGAGATGACCGTTCCAGGGTTTGTATCTGCTGAGGCCAAGGATTTGATCAAGCGGTTACTTGTTCTTGACCCGGATAAGAGGATCGGTCTGGATGAAGTGGAACAACACCCGTGGATATTGAAGCATTGTGTCAAGGGTGAGAGACATTATCAGAGGACGAGTGGTGGGAGGAAGGATTGATGACGGTTAATGGAAGTAGAATGGATGATTATACACGACAGTTTTCTCATATGCCTGCTTTGGGATTGATTGAGACGATGGCGCCTTGGCATGGGGGAGATGGATATGATATAGCGAGCACCAGCACCGGCGTTGGGAGGCATAGCATCAGGTTCGACTGCTTCGCTTATGCATGCGATGTAAGGCTTATGAACACACTCTGGGAGTTTCCAACAGACTTTAGATCTGTCCCAGTCTATACAAGATGTTTACCTGTTCCCTTAAAACACTCGACCAGACAAGCCACCTCAGCCACCTCAGGGAAGATCCGAACGTTTTAACACCAAGCTGCTCCATGTCCCAGGAACGAGAAGATATACTACCACATCTCTATACGTTCCCGTTAACCGAGGAGCTTCACCTCTGGCCGTCTGCATACTCCTGTACCCAGATCCCAATAGCTTCCAGTACTTCATAACTCTTTTTCCCTCTAGCCGCACATGCGACCGCCGATAACAGCTAAGAAATCTGTTGCGCCACCACTGGTTCGAGTGATGCTGGGTGGGGAGTGGACCACATGCAATACGTCCAACGGATAGCTTCGTAGTCCTAGCTGTAAGTCGTATGCCGAGTGTATTGACCTGGCATATGGATGCTGTATTGTAATTGGTCCTTGTTATGTATATGGCATGATGCAAGGAGAAGTCACAAAGACGTTTGCTGAGAAGAAGAAGGATATCGAAGGGTTTTGATTGCTGTAACGGACGTGAGACTTCCACCTCTCTTCTTCATTCATTCAACCCAGATATCAGAAAGAAGACTGCCCCAAGCGATGTGGCCATTTCTATTCGGGGTTTCTCGGGAGCGGGCCGAATTCCGTGCTCCAAAGTGAAGTGAACATCGACTTTCAAACTTTCAGTACCTCTCCCACCGTATGTGAAGGCAAGGTATTCTGATTCTACCATCCGCCCGACATGTCTTCTCCATCAGCAACAATGCCCAACCCTTCACCATCCTCGTCTACCTCCACAGAAGACCAACAAACCTATCTCACGTGGTCCAACTTCTTCTCGATCCTCACCAACACCTCCACCCCGGCCGTCCGCTCCGCCTACTTCGCCGAACGCGACCTCGTCAACGAACAACGCGACATCGCGCGCGCCGAAGCGGACGTCAAATGGCTCTTCAAAGCCTCCCCCATCATCACCTTCCTCCAACACCAAATCAACCTCCTCGGCCCCGCCAACGGCGCAGCAGCCATCGGGCCCCACAACGTGCGATGCAGACGCTGCACAACGCACCAATCCGGCGGCTTCAGCAGCGAACACGGCATTTTGCTGTGTGCGAACCACTTTCGCGATCGTGGACATTTGGAAGACACTCTCGCGCACGAAATGGTGCACGCATACGATCACTTACGCTTTAAACTCGATCCGCTGAATTTGCGACATGCGGCGTGTATGGAGATTCGCGCCAGTATGTTGAGTGGGGAGTGTCGGTTTACGAGGGAGTTTTTCACCAGGGGCCAGTATGGGAATTTTACGCAGCAGTTGCAGGAATGTGTGAGGAGGAGGGCGGCGTTGAGTGTGGCGCAGAGACCGGCTTGTAAGGATGATGTGCATGCTGTGAGGGTGGTGAATGAGGTTTGGGAGAGTTGTTTCAACGATACGAGGCCGTTTGATGAGATTTATAAGTGAGGAAAAGGATGAGGAGGAGATAAAGTCTCTGATGGGAGGTGATGCTGGATGTCAATGGAGTTGATTTCCTGCAGAATCTGCATATGCTATACCCTTCACAGGATGGAGAAGTCTTCAGATGGGGAGTGTGCTCATTATGAAGAGCATGTGAGCGCAAAGTGGCACATCCTGCGGGGGTAGCAGCCAGTCCGGCAGTAGAGACAACTGTGAATGACCGCAAGCACGCGGTCTGTAAGACGCGATACTTCTCTGCAGTGGCCAGCTCGGACAAGGCTAGCGATGAAGCAGTGTGTTGGACGACCTTGGTCTCACGAAACCGGGTGTACTTATCGGGACGATCGCAACTACACTCCTCCACCAACTACGCTCCTCCACCAGGTTGTAGAAGTGGAATCTGTAGTGGAGATATGGAGAAAAGTAGCGGAAATACGTGAGGCATAGGGGCTTTAAAGTCTGGGAGGGGCACCTTATGAATAGTTGACGGAATGAGGCTGATACGATAATTTGCAACGAGCACGTTGCAGCACAAAGGGTAGCCAGCCAGCTTCTATAATGGCATTCGGTGCTGACCATTGTGCAGTGCGGATGTATATCTTGTCTAAGGAGATGGGTGAAGAATCAGTCTACCTTACGCAGCCATCAAGTTCCGAGGCCACCAGAGTCTGTCGCCATTGAAATGCTTAGGCAGTAAGTGGATTCAATTCGCTCTTTGCTCCTCGTTCAAGTGAGATGATTCAAGTGCTTTTCGTGGCTTGTTCTCAGGGGTCGTCGGGCGAACATGGTGTCCGTCTGTCTGGGAGTAGAACCTGATAGCTGGGACACTGGCCAGCCTACTTTTTTGCCGTAGAAAAGCAAGCATGTTCCAACAGCGCCTCGGCGATACTTTGCGCATCCGTGAAGATCGTAAGGTGTGTTGATCTCGATGGCCTATCTCTTCCCCCGGCGTGCTGCATGTGGATTTATCGTTGGTCCTGCAAGGATCAGCCCCAACCAGGCAATCCGATCATCCATGCAGTAGTGACTGATAACCAAAGATAGCTCATCAGATGTTCAGAGTCTCACATCAGTACGATATGTCGATATCTGCCAACCCGCCGTCGGCGTGCCATATACTTCCCCAGCTACCCGGTAATAATAATTGCACAAGAAATGTATTTGCTTGCGGCTTGCCCTCACGGCATATTTCTCATCGATGTAGGTCAAAGTCATTCCCTCTTCCATCACATCTCTCAGTTTTACATCCCTCTTGCTTGCACGGTCTAACATTTGCCATAAAGAATCCCGCCGATCATGGTACCATACACGGCAGACGTGGTTCCAGGCACGGTACATCTGGTTGACCTGGGCGATCACGAAAGCCATGGAAGACATGCTGGCAACCGACCAGATATCGTGCTTGTTCCTCAACCAAGCAAAGACCCCGAAGATCCCTTGAATTGGACACAAAAGAGGAAGTTCTGGTCGTTGGCAATGGTCCTGGTCTATACTCTGGGCGTGGGAATTCCTACCACATTACACTACTCCGTCATCGCAGACATCACCCGAGATACGGGCATATCAACAGCAGACCTGGTGCAAGGCAATGGAGTCATGTTTCTGTTCTTGGGCTGGGCTTGTCTCTTCTGGCAGGCGATCGCGACAGGATATGGCAGACGTGGCATCTATTTGGTTTCCGTGTTGTTGACCATCCCGATTATGGTGTGGACTGCACACTCGACGTCAGCGGGAACGTGGTATGCGCATCGCATCCTCATTGGAATCGTCTGCGCACCGATCGAGGCCTTGCCGGAAATTTCCATCTCGGATGTCTTCTTCGCGCATGACAGAGGCACTTGGATGTCGACTTATGTCTTGACTCTGTTTGGATCAAACTTCATTGCGCCGTTGATTGCTGGATGGATGGATGACGGTTTGGGCTGGCGGCCGACCATGTACGCGGGCGCTATCATTGCATCGGTAGCATTGGTCATACTCTTCTTTGGAATGGAGGAGACGATGTATTTCCGCAACACGATCGAGGGTCTTGAGGTGCAGTCTCCAGCTGAAAGTGTTCCTGACTTGGCCCTGAGCAGCGACATCAAGCACAATGTACAGTCTACGATCACGATTCCCAGCAATGGATCAGAAAAGGAACATGGATCTCCACTAACCTTCCCGGAACCACGATCTTATATGTCGAAGCTAGTCTGGTTCCGAAGGCTGCCTGGTAGTCCCTCTTGGAAGCAGATGTTCGTCATGATGTACCGACCGCTGCTGATCATCGTCCGTTTTCCCAACGTGGCCTGGGCAGGATTCATCTACGGCATCAACTTATCCTGGTACAATGTGCTGAATGGTACAGCGAGTCCCGTGCTCAGTGCGAGCCCTTATAACTGGCGAGCTGCTCTCGTTGGATGTATTTACGTTGGACCATTGATAGGCGCCATCTTCGGATGCTTGTGGTCTGGTTTGTTCTCTGACCGGGTGGCGCTCTACTTCGCAAGGCGAAACAAAGGCATCCGAGAGCCCGAGCATCGATTGTATCCTCTAGCCATGGCTGGTGTGTTCTCTGCAGCGGGTCTGATCACTTGGGGAGTTGGCGCCGCCCATGGCATCCACTGGAGCGGGCTGGCATTCGGGCTTGGTATGATGGTGTTTGGTGTTGTCGTCGGAGGCGGCATCGGTCTTTCTTATGCCATCGATTGCTTCAAAGAGATTAGCCTCGAGAGCATGGCCAGCGTCATCATCATCCGCAACACCATTGGGTTCGGCTTCAGCTATGCCATAACTCCGTGGTATACCGGTAAGTCGATATCAAGTAGCCGATCCGGCCTGAACGATATGCTGACCTCTACCATCAGACATGGGCCTCCAGAACTGCTTCATCCTCGCTGGCTTTCTGGCACTGATATGTATGGCGACGTTTGTCTTGTTGGTTTGGAAAGGCAAAGATCTACGGCGAGGCTCTGCGAAGACGTACTGGCAGTACGTCGAGTCCAGTGTCGGCGGCCACTAGTTCTAGCACTCATTCAGTCAGTGTCATTCTCTCCCGTTCTAGTTACTAGTGTATCAGCATATTATATCGTATTCTCTCGTTGTGTACCTAGCACCCGCCAGTCACTCTACCTCCGGCATAATCGACTCATAAGGTATACAACAGCAGCTATATTCATCGCAAAGCACAATGTAGTAGATGGTCACACTCGGCTACCAAACACTAGAACTAGCGTAGGACTAGCGTAGAATTAGTGTAGAACTATGGCATAGGACATATCATTGGGCGTCCTGCTTGGTCCACTTCTACTAACGGAATCACTACGCAACACTTAGACCCCAACGTTCTCAAGACACACACTGCACCACCTTCAGCAGATACATATATACACTACCTTACCATGGCAGCACCTCCGGCCACTCTCGCCAATTGGATCAGCCATCCACACAACCAATGGTCCTTTATAAACATCGACACCATCCTCCCAACCGCCCCCATCAAGAAATCAAAATCCCCTTCCAAGCTGCCCAAAAACCTCCTCAATTCCCAATCCTTCAGCACTCCAGCCCACGACAACAACAACAGATTGAACCTCAACTCCTACCTCACCCAATCCCACACCGACGGCCTCATAATCCTGCAACACGGCACAGTACGATACGAACAATACTTCCACGCAAACTCCCACACTACGCCACACATTCTCATGTCCCTCACCAAATCCATCACAGGCCTCCTCATCGGCATTCTCCAAGCGCAAGGCAAATTATCCGTATCCGACCCCGTCATAAAATACGTCCCGGAAGTTTCGAATACCATCTGGAACGCCACTACCACTACAACTATTCAGCAATGCTTGGACATGCGAGTCGACGCCAAGTTTGCAGGGTCGCGCGAATATCGAGTAGCGTGTGGATGGGAAGCTCCGGCTGCACGAGATGAGAAGGAGGGCGCAGTTGTTCTCAGCTTGAAAAAGTTTCTCGAAAATTTCACACCGCAGGAAAAAGACGACGACGACGATGACGACGACCGTGGCCGTTTTGAATACATGTCTCCCAATTCGGATTTGCTCGGGTGGGTGATTGAGCGAGTGACAGGTCAGAGGTTCGCACACGTCGTGGAAGAGCTGCTGTGGCAGCCGATGGGCGCTGAGAGTGATGCGTTCGTGACATTGGACTCGGAAGGGTTTGCTCGTGCAGCGGGGGGAGTATGCGCTACACTGCCAGATCTCGCTCGTTTGGCGCAGCTGATTCTGAATGATGGGAAGAATGCACACGGAGTATCTGTTGTGCCAGCGGAGTGGATTCATGATATTCTACATAATGGCTCGAAAGAGGCATGGCAGAAGGGGGTCTTGGCTCCTGCGTTTGATGTGTTTTATGATAGTATGGCGTATCGCAATTGTTGCTATGCTGATGAGAATACGGAGACGATCATGGGTATAGGTTTATGCGGTCAGTATTTTGCAATCGATAAGAAAAATGGGATTGTGCTTGTGACCACCGCAAGTCAGGAGTCTTCAGTAGATGTTAACAAGATCAAATTGACTTTGGAAGCGTTTAAGGAGATCCGGAGAGTTTTGCTCGAGACCTGATCTAGCTCCGATAGATGGGACACTATGCCGCTACAAATAGTGCCAATGGGAACGGAAAATTTCTAGTAGTCTTTATGCTATACATGGTCTGCGGTGAACTGCTTCATCGTAAATTTGCCAATCTGTACCGTTTGTCCAGGTTCTCACTCCGGCACAGTGCGGAACAGGATAAGAGTTTGGAGAGTGAGTGTGTTCGCCTCCAAGGCCGTTGCGATACCTGAAGGTATGTGCTGATGGTATGGCATGGCCGTATTGCCGTGGATCCAGGTTCGAGAAGTGAAGCTGTATATCCGTTCGGTGGTCGGAGCACGACTGCTGGAGGGATAATCAAGGGAAGCCACCAACCGATGCAGTTCGCTAGCAGGACGAGCGACGAAACATGTAGTGTGCATGCAATACTTGTGGGGGATCCTCGAGGACCATGGCAGTATTGGGGACCAAGGAAAACCATGCGGAAGCGGGCGATGTGCGCTCTGGCAGCCTATAAGCTCCCTCTTGGGCCCAAAGGACAGAGTATTCACGGAGAGCGCTTTAAGAGAGGAGCATAGAGCGCCGTGGGAGAGCGCAGGGCCATCTACTCCGTCGCCCGAGGATGCCGAACATACAGTGTTTCCAGCCCAGTATTCGTGACGTATGGATAGTAGGTCGTACCTGCTTGATGCTCAGTCAGCATTTGGAGTTTTCCATGGAAGGCTATGTGCAAGTGGAATGTCATTATTCGCTATCAGAGAGAAGATTAGACTGTCGACAGTAGCCAGTGCGAGTCCGACAGCGGATAAGTACCGAAGCCAAATCCAGAATAGGTAATTCGCCCAGCTTTCAGCCTAAGGATGACTGGTTGTCTCATCATGTGAAGGGGCTGTGCAGGTTAGAGGATGATTATATATAGCACGTACCACTTGGACTGACGAGTAATTCAATGCTTCTTTTTACGGTCAATAGTCCAACTCGACGGTCTCTGTCTGCTGATTGTCCAGTTCCCGTGCCAAGCGGCGGTGAGTGACCGATCCTTCGACAGGGTCTTGATCGTGAATATAACCTTCCCATTGCCGCTTGTGTCTTTGGTCATACGGCACTTCTTGGGCTCGCTTGCGCTTCTTTGAGTCGCCTGAAGTTGAAGTCGTCTCGCTTCGACCGCTGTGTGAAGGCTTTCGCTCTATTGGTGCAGTCGCCGCTGATGCATGTATTCGCTGCTTATGCTGCACAGTGGCATATTGCAGCAGGTCATCTTCGAGACTGGAGACGTCTGAAGCCGGCGATGCGGCACGTCCGTCCATCCCGACACCAGCGCTCTGTGCTTCGCGGTCTTCTTGGTACTGCAACTCCTGATCTCGTTTCATCTGCCATAATTCCGTGCGTCGAAAGACGGCAATCTGCTCATCGGTGAGAGTGCGCTTCACGCCATCATCGTAGTACCCCAGACCATCGTCCTCTTCTTCATACATGTACTCTGGCTCGAAGTTGAGCGCCTTGTCACGATCCACAAACCATTCATTCGGCTTCGTGTCATCGCCAAAGTGGGCGAGCTGGAATGACAGGAGATGATGCTTACCTGCAGTCAGTACCTACCTGGCGCCTTCATCAAGGAGGATAGTCGAATTACCTCTGTGATTTGTGGCAGCGACTTGGTGAATTTGCCCCGTGCCTTGGCTGCGCGCTTCCTCTCGTTGATCTTGGCCTTCCTGGCTGCTTTTTCTGCTGGCGATGCCCTCGAGTTTATACCGCGCGGCATTGTCGAGACTGTTGTAGATGGGAATTGTGCTGTGCAGTGGAGGGTGGAAGGTTGTTGTTGTTGATGATGGTGCTGTGCTGTCATGGAGTCGCGCGAGTCATGTGGCTATGTATGCCAAGCCTACTAGCGTCGAACCTTGCAGAAAGGCGTCTGCTTGCAGTCTATGACGACGCTGGCTTTACTATACATGATGTGTGTATACATCTTACATATATTCTGTCCTATACAACTGTATCCTGCTGCCGGACTCTGCGGTCTTTGATGTCTCCGTTAGTCTCCGTATGCATACTCCGCGGCCCCAACCAGCATAGTATAGAATACCATAGTACAGCATAAATACTACTGCTTGGAGCAACTTATTACCATACGAGGGACGCATCACAATCCATATCCCCTATATCTACTCAGGACAGCAGTCCGAGGGTTCGCCAATATGCCCACTCACCCAGCAGTCCGCGTCTTGGACGACTACTACCTGGCCATTACTCTCCTCGTCACAGTGGCCTACCAGCTCATCGGCTTCGCCTTTGCATTCTCCTTCAAATTCGACAAGCTTACGGACTTCATGGGCGGCAGCAACTTCGTCCTCCTGGGAATACTCACCTTGGCACTGTCCGGCAGCACAAATGCTCGTCAAATCATCACAAGCTTAATGCTCATGCTATGGGCCACTCGACTCTCGGGCTTCCTCCTCTTTCGCATCCTGAAGACTGGAAAGGATGACAGGTTCGACGACAAGCGCGACAAGTTCTTCTCCTTTCTGGGCTTCTGGGTGTTCCAGATGATCTGGGTGTGGACGGTGTCGATGCCCGTCACTATTCTCAATAGCCCAAACGTACGGCAGTATGCTCAGCCGAGCTTTGGCAAGGCGACTGATATCTTTGCCATTATCTGGTTCTTACTGCATTTCGGTCTCGAGGCATTGAGCGATGTCCAGAAGTACCGCTTTAAGCAAGGGCCTGGCAAAGAGCCGGGTGCAGTGTGTGACACTGGCTTCTGGAAATACAGTCGTCATCCCAACTATTTTGCTGAGATTATGGTGCAAGTTTGTAAGTGCCTGCCGTCCGATTGGAGGAATGGTATATTCTAATACACAACAGCGATCTATATCATCGCGGTGACCCCAGCATCATACGGCACTATTCCATCCGGTTCCGGTGCATATGCCGCGCTGTATGCTTCCTGCGTGGGCTTCATTCTTCTCACAGTCTTACTCATGTTCGTCTCTGGTCTCACTCTACAGGAGCGCCCTGGAGCAAAGAAGCGTTACGAGAAAGGAACTGGATGGCACGCGTATGAGAAGTATCTACACGATACCAGCATCATGTTCCCGATGCCTCCGGCGATATGGAGAAACTTGCCTGTCTTCGTAAAGAGAACCGTCGGCCTCGAGTTTCCGATATATGTATTTGACCCTGCGAAGCATGCAGACAAGGATGCCGTCAAGCAGAACCAGGCCGAAGAGGGAAGATCAGAGAGCAATGGTGGAGCAAACAGACCCAGTACTGAGCCGCTGAATTGAACTGGAACAGAACTCGAGCCTAACGAAGCTATGACATCTGAGCGTTGTATCATGACTTGAATGCGATCGCCATATAGACTTGATTCTGATGATTTATTGTACAATAGGAATGAAGAAGTGCCCCTAATACCACACCATAACCACTCACACCCAAAGAACATCATCGCTTATCGAAACTCGCACCAGATGTACGGGCTTGACGGACTGGAAACCTGTGCCTCGTCTCGCGTTGGATTTTACGACCTCGATACAAACCTTCTTTTTCGAAGACCTCTCGCGCAAACCACTTTGGAGAGGTTGAGACGAGATTCCTTTGCTTTTAAATGCTCCGCAAATATACAGAGCGTCAAGCAGTGGAATCAGCTTTTTTAAGTGAGAAGAGAGAGAAAGACATGGGCGAATCCGATTTCATCATTCCTTCAGAAGAACACCACTCCCCCCCTGGTCCAGCCAACCCATCATGTGTCCAGTATTCAGGTTTTTTCAAGTCTCTCCCTTCAGCATCTAAACCTCGCAATAGCAAGCAACTCCAATCCCTCATCCATGCCCCCCAATTCCTCCAATTCTCTCCTCTGAGCCTGGCGTGCCGCAAAAATCTCCGTACAAACGTGTCCATAGACAATGGATCCACACACGCAAGTCCAAATTCCTGGCTGGCTAGAATTTGAAAAAAAGACCAGGGGAAAAAGTATCAACGCGCTGTACTCCCCGGACGACGACATACAAGTATAGGAAGAAAGAAAGAAGGGGGGGAAAGGGCAAAGGGGGAAAAAGGGTGATGTCTCACTTCAATTTCGCCTTCAAACTCTCCTTCATCTCCTGAACCATATGCTCGGGCCAAGGCTTGGTGATGGTGGTGCTAGTCTTGCCGTCTTTTCCCTTGGCTTCGTCCTTGAAGGTGAGGGCGTTTTTGTCGAAGCTCAAAATGTCGACTCCAGCGTCTTTTCTACCCTTTGCGACGCCCATGGTCTGCAGGAACTTGTGCGCGTCTGTGTAGAGTGATTTGGCGCATTTCTGGGCATCGCCTTCGGAGAAGACGCCGGTTTCGAAGTGGAGACGGGTGAGGTTCTGGCATTCGGCGAGGAGACTGAGGGCGTTGCGCGCAGAGCTTCTCTGGTAGGTTTTGATCTGGATGTTGACGATCCGAGGTCGGACAGAGGTTTGGATCTGGGCCATGAAATCCATGACCGCCGAGGTGGATTCGAAGCGGATGGGGAGGGAGTAGAAGACCGGGACGGCTTCTTTGTAGACCTAAGAGTAGGGTGAGGGTTAGCCGTATTGCGAGTGAGTTCGAGTTGGAGATGGGGCGCTTACCTCCTTGTTGACAGCGAGAAATCCGACACGATTCTTGGAATCGTTGGCATATGCCTTGGCATAGATGTCGTTTAGAAGACCCTTGCGCTTCCCGTCCAAGCTGATCGGACTGCCGACGATGCCTCTGTTCGCGAAGTAATACTCAAAGATCATAGCGCGGGGCTCCTTTGGCAGGCCGAGGAAATCGAACGGCTTTGCTGGACGGATGAGGATCACCTGGCAGCCCTCATCAGGCCCCTCTGTAAGCATGAACTAGAAATATATTAGTGATGAAGTGGCGCGGATTCTTCGATATGACTTACGGTTCTCAGCACCTCAAACTTGTTGGCTGAGTCAAGCTTGACAAGTTTCTCAAAGCCGCCGCCCTTCTTCTTCGCTTCTGCTTGTGCCTCTTCGTTGCCGACACTCACGTCAATAATCGGGGCGCCCGCAGCTTCGTCGCCTCCGGTCGTGAATTTGCTGAGCAGTGCGAATTCGATAGTCTGCGAGGTTGGCTTCTGGCGGGACCTGGGACTCTTCATTGGCATTTTCACCGGTGTCTTTCCCGGCTTTGAAGGGGTCTGCGCCTCCTCCTCGTCATCCTCGTCATCCTCACTTTCCGCCTCTGACATCGGTCTTGACGCAGGCTTTGCTGGTGCCTTCGTCTTTGGCTTTATCGGCGTGACTGGCGCAGGCTTGCTGGGCGCCGGCTTGACTTTCTGTTTCCTAGTGAGCGAGTTTGTGATGTCAGAATTGGCGGCAGGCCATACCTGTTGGGCACCTTTGGGCGCCATATTGTGAACAAGGGGTGAGTTATCCGCTGCTAGCAGAAGTCAAGCGCGCGGTAAGCGATGACCAAATAGTGTTGAAGACGCGCGGAGAATGCGCAAGGTGAAAAGTGATGGAGATGAGAAGGTGAAGCTGGAAGCGGCGAGAAATATATAAGAAACCACTCGCAAAAGCTCACTCCGGCAGTAGCCGTACCTTTGTGACTGATGACGAAAGATAGCAACGCTCTTACTGCTGTTTCCCAACGGGTGAAGTGAGCCTTCTGGAAGATTACTCGAGTGAAGCAGTGTTGGCCATGCATTGGCACATCGACAACATCTCTACTCACACTTCCAGACACGCCGGAGACTGCCGTATTTCACTCAGTTCCCTTCACAGAAAATCACGTAGCTGGCCATGTTGATCACTCACCGGGCTGAAGGGGCATTGTGGCCGGTTGTTCCATTGTACTTCGTGATACCTACCAATATTGCGTTGAAACGTAGAACAGAAGCATGATCCAAACCGTTCTGGCTCTACATACATCCGTACGATGGCCGTTCTCCACGGTGTTATATCAACATTCTGCTGCTTGGGGATGAAGACAAGAGCATGCTATAGCGGTGCAGTCCCAGCGAGCGGGCTCTTGAATGAGCAGCAAGCTCTTGGGGGGCCTAACCAGCGTGATGGTCTTGGTCTTCCTCCGAATGTGCTTCTTGGTCTTGACGTGTTTCTTTGCTAGTGAATAGCAGCGTGGATGGCCTAGTCCTGTTGCTGCTATCAAAGCCGTGCTCGCCTGTGATCTGGACCGTCCCTTGCTGTTGTATGCCCTTCATTCACTTGCTCAAGCAATCATGGCGCATTCACTGCCGTAAGCCTTGCAGTGTAGCAGCATGAAGGTGTTCATCCCGTCAATTATATGCAGAAGAGAGCGTCTAGACAGCGGGAGAACTTAGAAGTCGTTCGAAAAGTGGAGACTGGCTCTTGGCGCGGTTCTTGAGCTTCACTTAGAGATGCAGCGCGACGCGTCTACCCTTTCTAGTTCTACTACTTCTACGACCAACACACAACGTCTGCTGCTCACGATGGCTGCTCCCGACGCCAATGGCACTCCCGCCGCCAACGACGACATTGACATGAAGGAGGAGCTGCCCGCGGAAGTATGTCCTCGAATCTCAACTCCGCTCCCACCGTCTAACCACTCCACAGACCACTTTGAGTAGCATACAGCAAGTGGACCCGACAGATCCCAATCCCCCTCCACAATCCATATCAGGCAACCCAGCGCCACTGGGAATGTCCGAACATCTTTCGAGCCTCGCGCCTGGTGTCGCAACTCCTCCTACAGGCGCGACAGCTCGGCCAAGCTCAATGCCTCCTCAACCTCTAGCACGACCCGAGAAGCCCGTGGCGCACGGCGGACCCACGAGACAGTACCTCAACACCAATGTCACGCCACATCTGCTGGAAGGAATGAAGTATCTGGCCGTCTATGAACCAGAGAAGCCGCTCGATTGGCTGGCCAACTTCTTGAAGGAGAGGAGCAAGGAGGTTGAGGGTTGAAGAGCAACAGCTAGCCCAGGCCACGCGAGTGGCATACAATAATGCGTCTTATCAGTCGACGTTTGAACAGCGCTGGCGTTGCGGGAATCCGCCGGCAGCGGGAAGGAGCTATCTTTCGGGATAGTACCATTTCGATCACAATATGCTTAGTGAGCATTTGCGAAGCATGCAGTCGGCAGGATCTTGGGAGACGCTTTGGTCTTTGATCGCAGAACTGGGACTTGGCGAGAGAAGTACTGGCCAAAGCGACTGGATATGCTCGACATTGGCAACTTTACACGACTCGTTGACTGCACGGCTGTACTCGATCAAGTGCCCGATGCCCAACTTGAGCGCATATCAACAAGTACTCGATTTTGGGGCCAGCAGAGCTGCTAGAAGCCCGGAGTCGCGAAGAGAGAACGGCAGAGTCAATATATCTTGGCATACTTTGGGACGATGCTGATTGTTAGCTCATGCTCCTGGTGATATTGACAGTCTGCTTACTGTAACTGCTTCAATGTAGTTTGGATCGATCCACGCACGTGGACGCTGGAATGGAAACAGTATCGAGGCATAGAGAAGGGAAGCACGACTCGAATCGAGGGATGAGTAAACTCAAAATGGGGTTGTTGATTCCCTCACTTCTACCTCACCAAAGATAACGATTAGGTGTACACCAACTCCGCGTGAGCCATTATCCTTTTTGGTAACAGAATACGCTGCCACGCCACGCCACGCCACGCTCCAATATTTTCCTTAAGCAGATTCGTAGTCCTGTACAATGCGCCATCCCAACTGTGCATGCATCACGAGTTGAAAGCCCCCTTCTGAAAGCTTTCAATACCCATATCCCCGGGCTTCCCCTTGACCGTAGGCGGTAACCCCTTACTCGCTTTTTGAGCTGCCGCTTTCTCCCTATCAGTAATGTTCATTGAATTCGCTCGGCTTCCCACACTCGCAGAGGTCATGGTATTAACTCTCGAATTCGTCTCGCTTCCAGGCTGGCTCTGCGAGCCTTTCGCCATGATCGCAGCTTGGGGAGGTTTCCTCTGAATGGTTTCCAAATAAGGCGATGGGAGGTATCCTACTCCGCCATCACGGGCTCTGCATCGCCACCATTCGGATGGCTGGCCCATCGGGTCTGTTTTGCTGAGAACAGCGACTAGGTCGCCTTTTTTGACGGCGAGGTCGATGCCTTCTTGGAAAGCTTGACCAGGCTGTGCTTGTGGAGTGTAGTCGTATAGAGCACGACAGAAGTCTAGTTTTGATGGGTCGAGAGGTTGTTGTGTGGGCTGACCGTTCACGTCGAGTGGACCCATTTGTTGTTGTTGTTGCGCTTCTTGTGAAGCTGCCAAGGCTCGAATCAACTTGCTCATGAGCCAGGGTAGGCCGAATACGGCTACGATGAAGAATACGAAAGGTTTTCGACTGGGTTTCGCCATGGACCCGGGTTGTCCATCAGGTCCAGGCTGCCCATTGAAATGTGCAAAGTTGGCAGGTGTCAGCTCTGTCGAGGATGCGGGAGGTGGGCGACCAGTGAGCTTGGCAATCGCTGTTCGTATCCAACGCATGATGGTGAATATCCCAAGCACTGAGCCAAGCGTTTGTTTGAGGGTGCCGAATTGTTCCGCTACGCTGACCATGGCGAAGAAGGACGAGTGTGTAGCCATATAAGTGCTCTCCAGCATTTGTGCAAATCCTCCAAAGGCGCCAACGATGCTCTCGATCATCTGGAACGTGGCTTGTGTGCTGTTACTGTATGCTTGCGTCAAGCTGAGAGGTTGTCCGTCAGGCCCGAGCTGTCCGGGTTGGCCGTACATGCCCCCATTCATGGCTCCATAGCCGCCGTACCCTCCCATGCCTCCATAGCCTCCCATACCGCCGTACATGCTGCCCATGCCTCCCATGCCACCAAATCGACTGTAGGGTGAGCTATACGAAGACATGCCGCCATAACCTCCAATCCCACCTCCATATGGCGAAGTGCCCATTCCATAAGGTGACGGCCTGTTCATGGTGGAGTAGTTTGCCGCTGTTCTGTTGGCGACCGTGCTCAATGCATCTGAACGTGCAGGCAGTGCTGGCGCCGCCGATGCTGAGTTCGCTGTCGGTGTCGCTGCGGTCGAAGTCATATTTCCCGGTATTGCAGCTGTCAAAGAGTCAGTCGAGGCCATTGTCGGAAGAAGATAAGACGACGTACCCGAGGCGCCTCCAGCCCCAGCTCGCTCCCACGGTTTGGGTGGAGAGCCAGCAGACATGATGTGTTTCTGGCTGTATAGCGAGTCTGTTCAGCTGTCATTCACGCTGACAGCGCAAAACCTCAGAGTGAGGGGAGATGTGTCGCGCTCGCTGACGCGGTCCGCCGTGATGGTCGAGCGTACTCAGCGCTCAGCGCATGTCATGAGATGTCGTCGTCGTGCGGAGTATCGACTAGGTTCGCCGCCACGTGCCAAGCCGGATGATTGTATCTGCGAACGAACTTGACTCAAGCATTCCCTTCTGGATAATGGTAATGAGGATGCGATGATAGCAGTGCCAGTGGGAAATGGTATGGCCGTATGAGCATACAGAAGTGGAGCGTCTAAGACCAGACGTTGTACGAACATTCAAGAGAGTTTAAGCCAAAGGCAACAAGACAAAGGCCGAGGCATTTTGGAGGCCTGCGACCCTGCGTGGTCGGCGGGTGCGGACACTTCCGTCGTCGCACAATAAGCACTCTCACTCTGGGTACGATACGAGATCAATCAATCATGAACATCGCACACGAGCACTCCTGTCCTCACATATGTGCCCAACCCACACCGTGTCACTTTCTTGAGGCCGCTGCCCAGAGGAACAGCAACATATACGAGCACCAAGAAGCACCATCCATGACTATAAGCAGCAGCATCATCAAAAAGGATTCAGTCAAACTGCTGTACTGCCAGGCTATCTGCGTACTCATCACGTACCACGCCGAGGTACTGCCAATCTACATTAGCTGCCAATCGACGCTTTGCCATAGACTTTCCCCGGTATGTACAGCCACATCGCCCTCCACCCCCCTGCAAAGAATCCAAATGACAAAGTACATTGAATGCCCACAATCCGGGCCGAAGCATTTTGAGAAGACCAGTCTCCTTTCACTCAACTCCTCCAACTCCGTCCGCTGCTACCCTATTTGGCAGATTGTTACACATGATCATGGAAGAGCAGGATACAATGCAAAATGTCACCCCGCTCAAATTCATGAGCTGAGCTTGAAGAGCGAGACAAGGTTGCTGAGGGAATCCTGCATCGTGTCTGCAATCATGTTGTTGACAAAGGTGTCATCCATGGTGCTGCCAAATTGAACGCTGTCGTCCAAGACCTTGATGTGGATGTTATCCTTGTACAGGAGCAGGGCGGCCTTGATGGTGCCGTTGGCTGGACGAGCGAAATAGTCGCTGTTACCACCAGCAATGTTGCCATGCAGGGTGGACTTGCATCGTGTATCGCCGGCAGCGAGGACCTCAAAGATGTCGAACTCACCGCATCCACTCTTCCAGCAGGAGCAGTCCGCGTTACCGTACTGCAAAGTACGTGGGATCTGAGCGTTGAGCATCCAGATGGCTGGCATGTTCACGGGGTCATAGATGCTGTGGCCGGTCTGACCATCGTCGGGCATGCTGAATTCGAAAAAGAAAGCCTTGCTTGGACCGTCCCAGCCGTGGTAGGCGACCGTGCCGTCGCGAACGTAGCCACATGAGGAGTCAGTGCACTTCTTGTCGCTCATGACAACGACCTCGGTGTTTGAGGGAATGGTGGTGTCTGCAAGAACTTGAGGAGCCGAAGCGCCGCTGCAGCCATCCGGGCTGGCGTAGGAGAGCGAGTTGCCGAAAGTGTAGTCGAAGACGCCAGATCCGGAGCCTCCCTCGTGGTTGAGGAAGACGAGGCCGTCACTGGTTTTGGCCTGGGAGTTGTAGTAGGCCACACGGTTCCAGCCACTGCCGCTGGTGGCGCTCGAATATGTGGAGGGTGTGGTCTTGGCCGCAGGACTCGAGCTTGAGCTTGAGCTGCCACTGCCGCTGCCGCCGCCGCTGCTGCTGCTGCTGCCATATGATGGTACCTTTGGGGTATTCGCGCTGGCTGGCACGTATGCAGCAGCTGCCGGAGCACTATTGCCGGCGGTCGTGCCGTCGTACGTGTTGGCCCAGGAGACCGACTTTCCATCAATTATGGCATTGACCGTATCACCGAGCGCAGCCTCGCGCTTTTCCTCGTGGAGATGGCCATGTCCGTGGGCGCGACCTACGTGCCTTCGGCGGTGAGCGGCGCGCTTGGTCTTGGCAGAAGATCCTGGAGTGTAGACAGCAAGTTGCTTCAACTGCAAAGGCCCACGGAAGTGAAGCGAAACTTCCTCGTCAAGTGGCGACATGGATCCGGAATATCCATATGGTGTGCTGGAGCATGTACCAGACTTGCTATCCATGGCGGTGATCTTGTTGTAAGAGGCGGATCCGCCAACACCAGTGTACGTGATGGCCTTGACTTGCTTGCAGTAAAAGTTGCCATTGTCGTCGGTGGAACCGTAGGCGCAGAGATCGGCCGAAACGGTTGCAGCGAACAGCGCTGCTGCGCTGAGAGAGTATCGCATTCCGATGGTAGTCGCGGATGATCACCGTTTGTCGAGGTGAGACGTTCCCAATTGATGGTGTTGTTGACAGGTTAAGGAAGAAATTACGGTATTAGGATCTCGGGAATCTCGTTCGGATGAGGCGTGCGGGTGCAACGATGGCTGCGTCGCTCTTTCCGATTGTTGTCGTGGTGAAGCTATTGTTGACCCCTGGCTGGTGATTGTTGTTGATCTCTGGGCCAGCAGTCGAGCAGCGAGCACGGCGAGTCCTGGATTAGTGGCGAATTTGAGGTTAAAGACCGACTGTGGTGAGTTGTAGTGGTGTAGTATGTTGCGTGGTGAACGAGTGTGGGTGTCGCTGGTGACAAGTGGTTGCAGTGCTGCTGCCGGAGGCTTGAGTGAGAAAACGGGGTGGACGAGAAGGGAGGAAGGCTGAAATTAAGGTGGAGCCCCGACGAGACTGCAGCGCCCGCTGATTGGCGAGCCTAAATTAGCGGTTTCATCCAGCGGCTGGATTGGGGCTTGCGTGAAGAAGGCAATACATACATAGTTCTAATCCAACCGAGCGAGTTGTGCATCCAATACCATGTTGTGTATGAGTGGGACGACTACGTAGTGGACATGTTGTTGTTGTGCGCTGCTACAGATTACATTATTCATGATGTTCGCTGGATGCGTGACCTGCTGACTACTGCTACATGTACTGCGTGAGGTCGTGGCTCGTGACCGTCGTGTACTGTTACTGTGCTGTATCATGTTATTGATGACCAACAAACCTCGTGAGGAATGCAAGGCCTCCCCTCCTTGCTCCGTTCCATGCGTCTCCACCGAGTAATAAACGTTCGCCTTGGTTCTAGGCTCTATAGTTCGTAACATGCTTGAATTTGCTTGCACTTGTCCCCTATTCCAGCACTAGTCTCCGTAGAGTTCGGCTTGTCACCAGTTCTGTGGAGGATCGTCGGATCCGTCGCCTTGTCGCTCGTGTTTGATGACTTGATACGCATGGCAGGCAGGGTGCGACACAACCACAACGTCGCCGACGTCAACAACCAGAGTCAGGTACGGAGTGGCTGTTACACCACGTTCTCACATCCTACATCAGCTTCGATCTCTGCGAGGACGGATGCGCACAGCCATCGCTGTGGACATTAGGACTACATAGATGACCATCATGTGGCCGCCGTGCGTCTGATCACAATTGCAATATGCGCTGCAGCTTTGCGCCCACACGGCCCATTGGCGCCGACTGTGATAGATCTACCGTAGCGTAATGAAAGACTGGAGGGAGATATGTCCGAGATAATGATAGCCGCAACCTGCGTTTTGAATCATGAAAGCGCCACTTCTACGTAACCACGCACACACTCGATACAGTATCAAATGCTGTCTCGCTTTCCGCGCAGCAACCGTTGTTCCAAGTCCGGCGCGTCATGTCGTCCGGAATCAGATGGAAACCACAAGAGAATCACTTGAGCCTGAAGCGAGCAGTAAACAACGACGAGCCATCTCCTCGCCATTGCCTCTGCAACGACGAGATGAAAGCCGCGTGGAACATTCGCATCATGAGAAGTCCGTGCCCCTACCGGTGGTGTTCTGTTCATTACTTGTCAGCGAGAGCCCCTTTTAAGCATGGGCATATTTTGAGCGGTTTCAGCGTGACAGGTCGTTCAGAAGTCCATTTTAATGCATTCTCCAGCGCGAAGCCAGGAGTAAAATAAGAGGTACCAGAAATAGTATAGATTGAATAGATATCATCATGTAATGGTTGTCGGTGGCTGGGGAGGAATGACGGTGCCAACTTACCTCGGGCGAGTCACGTTCGTGGGCGTGCTCGATCGATGGTGCGTGTGCGTGTGGAATAGGTAGGCGAGGCATTGTGATGGCGAGGTCACGGCAGCGGCGGCACGCAAGAGAAATTTTCGTTGTTGTCGTGTGGGCAGAAAGAATTTTGCAAAGAAAACGGAAAATTGAGATGTAGAACCATCGCCGCGGTTCTTTCCGGCTTGCGCCAAGTCTCTTGGCAGGCGCAAGTGCAAGCGCGGCCAACGAACCTGCCCCAATTCCACACCTCATATCGCACCTCACCTCTTCTCTTTCTTCTCTTCCTGGTGTCTGCCTGTATTGTCTCTTATCAAGGAGACAGTGTCCTCACGCTGGCGGGTACGAGCTTACTGACGATACGATATAGCAGCGCTCCATCATGCTCGCGTATGCATTGAGGCAGACTCGCATACATCTTGTCCTTGCCTATACTCCTGCTTTGGCCATTGCAGTTGTTGTGTTTCGATCTGTTTCCTCTCTCGGCTGCTGTCTGCCACAGCCTAGCTGATCAAGCTGCATTACAGTCTTGGATCTAATACAACGGGCTGCGAGACCAAGCTTGACGAGACGAGGCATGGTCGAGGAGTACGTTCCGTTCCATTGGCAGCCGCAGCCAGGACACGCTTCAGCTGTTTGTCTGCACCTGGGTTTCTAGTGTCTGGCACATACACATGCTATAAGAGCGAATGTGAGAGCCCCATCGGCCATTGTGTTCGCTCCGCACGTACGCAGCGCGTAGACACGAACATGTTGTCCACCCGGTATAGAATTCTTCCTCGTCCTGGGCATCAGTAGACTCGTTCGTGAGGAGTTATACTACTTGTCCCGAATTTGAGAAATCACCATTGCCTACAGCAGGATTGAGTACTACTTCATATAAGTCGCAATCATCAAATTTAGCAAAAGTAGGCTGCTGAAGTGCCTAAGGCACCTACCTCCCTATAGCTTCGCAAGCAAGTAAAAGTGAGCAGGCCTATACAAATCGCTTCGAATATAATGCGTCTCTGCTTTCTAGCGGGGCAAAATATGTTGCGTCGTGGACTCTAGCTTCTGTCTTGAGAAGCCTGGATTTGAGTCCCTTATACCTGATAGAGGTCGAAGCTAGGAAAAGTACTTGGACGGCGAGTTGAGTGGGACTGGTATACTTGTACTATAGTCAACTGCCGTGGAGTGTATCGTTCTCTGCCCAAAGTTGCCTCGAGTTGGATTTCTAGCTTCGGTTGCTGACGAAGTACGTGCAGTTTTTGCGATCTATCGAGTGCAGACGTTAAGGTAAGGTATGAGAAGTGTTCGGGTACGCATGCAAATACATACCAACCCAACTACAATCATATCGCCGGGTCAAGTAAGTAAGAATAAAAATCATGCATTAACGGAGTCTATTAAGAGAGCGAAGTAGCTTCGCTACCGACTCCCTCACATCCTCAGTCAGTCGATTACACAATGAGAGAGAGGCCACTTCTATCGTTCCCATGCGTCTTCCACAACCCCTGATCCTCTATCGCCACAACGCTGTCAAATCGAATGCTACAATGTCGCTCATAAAGACAACCCACAAGATACAACCGTCCCATCACGCTCGGACCTCGCGATTACGTCCTTTTTCCATCGTCCCCAAAATACTACAACACGTATAACGCTCTCAGAACTCCAAACGTTCTACGCCACTGACCTTCCACTCCCACCACAATCACCACACGTCAGCCTCAGAGCACTCCCACTCCCCGAGCAGTTTGTGCAATTCACCGGAATCATCAGCTGGCCGCGTCCGCGACAGAGTGTGCAGGCTGCAGCAGTAGGGGCATCTTTGGATTTGCATTGGTAACAACGCATGCGCTGGCGAGTGTGGCCTGTGGAATTGCAGAAACCGCAGGGCTTGAGGACTTGGCCTTGCCCGGAGCATCGGCGGCAGGAGGCCATTATTGGAGACTGGGGGTTTGGTTTTTCTGGATTGTGCAGTTGGCCAGATATGTTTTGACTTAAGACGGAGGATTGGATCGTAGATATGGGGTGATGTGGACTCTTTGCGTCGTAGCCTTTTCCTCGAGATTGATAGGCTTGGGTGGCTTGTTTCGGTAGCAGAAGTCGTAAATGTGCTTTTCTTTTTAAGCCGCTTGTGTTGGATTGGAGTGCAATCTAGAATACCGGCTTTGTTCGCATCGCTCTACTGTGCAGTCATGTTCATCCAGTGGAGCTTATGTGCGTACTACTTTAACGTACGCTTCGTAGCAGCAGCCAGCAATATATCAGAGTCAAAGTGGAGTCGGCACTCATCAATTGCCATATGGCATTGCCATGCTATTGCATTTCCCTGGGCCCAATAATAATGTTTTCTAGGGCCACGCTTCGTCGCTTCCTCTGTAAGGAAGCCTTGCATTCTAGGATTGTCAGCCCTCGCCCAAAACTCTGATACTCACGAGAGCGGCCGGCGCGCCAATAGACATGAGTGTGATTATAAGACTTTACAGTATTCGTACGAAAAGTCATACCGAGGCCGGGTGCACCTCTGAGCTCTCTCTGTCTCTGATACTGACACTCGGTAGATTGTGGAGCGACCACGGAACAAAGTGGAGCAGCTTTCGGCATATGGGTTCTTCCGACATGTGGATTCTTCCGGTCCAACATTGTTGTCCGCTTCGTCCATGGAAAAGGCATATATGCATTTACGTTGTGAGGCAGTCAACACAAATCGGTCCCTTTGCTGCGACACCGCTTGATGCTCGGAATGGTCCTTGCCCGGTGTGTGCATTGCGCAGCTTGCCGTGGGTTTGCACTTTGCACTTTGCAGCAGCATATACCCTGCAGAATAGCTCGTGCTTTCACATGCAAGGTGCAACACTGTACAAGCCTCACTGCCAGCTCTCAACTTTAACAGTTTACATGGTGTGGGATGAGCTGAGATATCCCACTCGCACGTGGTAGTGGGGTCTAGGTGAGCGAGGTCGATGAAGAATTGCACAAGTCCCGTCGACAGACAGTGCTGCTTTTTGCACAGTTGGTGGAAGTGTGGAGTGTCCCAATGGCGTATAATGCCTGCCAGCTGGGAACAACATGCACAATCGAATGAGCTGTGCAGTCAGTCATTTGCCGAGCATTTCTGCTCAGCACCTCGATTCTCATCGCGACTCTACAGTAGGCCTAACGTACATCATCAAAGAGATCGCCAAGGTGAGACGACGAGTCGTTATGGACGAGAGAGTCCAGTGTTCTGTAGAATGTGTGGGTCGCGGGGTGGCCCGCAGAGCCGCACTGGCAAGCCCGTCCCGTGATCGCGATCTCTCACAAGCCAGGAAGGTCGCGAAGTGTCCGCTCTAACCCACCCTTTCTCCGCCCTGCCGTCGTATTATCGCTGCCGGCACTGTGCAGAACTGCGAGCGTCTCTTTCAGTGTCCACCGAGCTTGCGCGCCGATGGACTCCAGCAGGAAGCGCAAGGCGCAATCCCTCAGCGCAACTCCCACCACGAACGAAGGGAGCGCGACCAAGAAGATCAAGCTGCTGGTACGTCGTCCTGATCCTGCTGTTTGGTGCGCCTGCTCGTCCGATACGGTCACGATGCGATGTGACGCGAGGCGCGTGGCGGCTGTGTGTGGGCGGTGCAGAGAGGAGAAGTTGTGGTGGTTGTTGTCGCGCGGCTCAGGTGTGAAGAGAAGAAGGTCACAGAAGAAGAAGAGGGAGCTACGCGACGGGTTGAAGTGTCGAGCATGGGCGGCATCTTGCTCGCCCACTACCCAAGAGGCACCTCCGTCATCAGCCGCACGCAACCAAGGGCCATGCGAGGCACTTGCTGCACCCTCGCGATGCTCAACCCGAGTACGCACGCTGACTTGATGCGCCGCGACATAGAATTCGAACCCCAAGCCCTCCGCCGACAGGAGCGTGCTCGCCATCGGCACGAAGCTGATAGCCCAGCTGGGCAATGCCACTGACAAAACGTGCGTGCATGTCAGACGCCTCTCCCAACACACTCCTCTGCTAATCTGCTTGCAGCGGTCGCCCCATTACAGATGCGTTCTTGGAACTGCCCCCGAGAGACGAACTGCCAGATTATTACCAAGTCATTGGCCTGCCCATATCGATTGGCATTATCGAGGAGAAGCTCCGCTCCAATGCCTACCCGTCCGTCAGCGCGCTCGAGAGTGACTTCAAGCGCATGATCCAGAATGCAAAGGACTACAACGAGCCGAAGAGCGAAATCTACGAAGATGCAGAGCGAATACGAAAGCTCATCTACAATTACATGAAGCTGAACAATCCTGCATATCAAGACCCAAGCTACTCAGCGGTCGCCACTCCAGTCCCAGGCCGCACTACAAAGATCACTTTGACGAACGGTGGCCATCATGTCCAACCTGCTCATGCCACACAATCCAAGCTCACTAAGACGCCTACTCCAGCTCCGCCACCGGCTCCTGTGGCGGTCAAGGATGAACGGGCGAGCAAGGACGAGAGTAGCAAACTTCGTTTATCACTTGGGCCCAGGGCCGTTGAGAAAGCCGCAGAAAAGCACTCCGAGCCACCTTCCGATCGCAAGTCATCAATGGCGCCCAGCGCATTAGACAAAGGCGAGGATGAAAGCATGGATTTCACTGGGAAAACTTTCCAGGAAGCGCAGCAGATGATTGTGGCTGAAATGATTCGCTACACCGATGACGAGTACGTTTGTCACGATCACGCAGACGAAGTTGTTCTGTGCTTTTTGACTAACACCACTGCAGAGGACTCGAGATCTTCACCCCGTTCGTCTATCTGCCAAGTAGAAAGCTGGAAGACTACTACAAGTTCATCAGGCATCCAGTATCGCTGAAGAGCGTGCAAAAGCGGATACGTGGACAACATGGCAGAGACCCTCCAACTGGCATCTCCGATTTTAAAACATGGGATGCCTTCGAGCAGGAGGTCAGCTTCATTTGGCGCAATGCGCGTGACTACAATCAGGATGGGAGCGCTATGTACGAGCTCGCTGGCGAGCTTGAGGTATGCTTCGTCCTCAGTTTGACTTTTGGCGCAACTGCTAATCTGCCTACAGGCACACTTTAAGTCACGGTTGGCAGAAGCCAAGGAGCTTGTCAAGGAACCGCAAAGCACGCGTATCAAGTTAGGCGGTCCACAACCTCAGATGAAGTCGGGTATTGCGCTCAGCCTGTCGCAGCCTCGTGCTTCACCTAGTCCTAGCATAACAGTGGACAGTGACGCACTAGCACGCCAACGGAATATGGTTATGGCTGGAGTTACCGGCTCTAGCTCACAGCCCCTTGCACGACCTGCTGCTAGCCTTAACGGCTTTGCACAGCAACCTTCGCAAGGGCCGATCAGACCACCAAGCAGTGGTCAAGCAGGCAGTCCGGTCAAGAATGAGAAACTGGCAACTATGTCACCTGCCCCTCGATTGGGCGCTCCAGCTGCGCCGCAGCCCGCGGCGAATGGCATGATGCCCCCTCCAATGACTCGCGCTCCGAGTGGCAACTCATTCGCAGCTCAGCCTGTGCCCCCAGTCAATAGCTATTCCTATACCGCACCTTCACTTCTACCGCCCACAGCCATCCGAGCGTATCCTGCATCAGAAGCTCTACTGCCTCTGGTCACGCTCCACACGCATCCTCAGCTCAAAGTTGCGAAGCCATTCAGCACGGAGATCACACCGCACGCGTCACTGTCTCAAAATAGCACCACCATCACGCTCCCAGCGACGCACTTTTTCTTGCAGATACAACCCACCATATCACGAGAGGTTGCCTTAAACCGAGCTTACAAGATATTTGTCACTATGAATGGTACTCGGCTCACTCAACGAGACACGACCTACCATCAGGCCAGCGGAAAGCGCACGCATTCGTACGACGGGAACTTGGCGCATGGTGTCAACCGGATAGAGATTGAGGTTGCTGCTGAGAAGACTAAAGATAATGGAGACGGGAGGAGACTTGACATCGAGAAGGTCACCGTGTTCGCTAATTTGACCAGGCCGTAAAAAGATGACTATCGGAAAAATGTTCGGGAATGATTAAAATCACGACGGAGACGGTATCTCTTAGAAGTGAATACAAGCCCTTAATTGGGCAGCCTACCGTTTTGCAAAGTCCTTGAGCAGCTTACGTGAATCTACACGACAAGGTTGAACCTCCAATGTTGTCTCATTAGCATCTAGCTCACAGCTTGCTTGGAAGAGGGAGGCCGATGGAAACCTGGACCACCAGCCGACGACATAGCGCTCCGACCTTGATAGCCTCACCATGCTAGGACGCGTCCATATCGCTGAGAGTTTCACCGAAAATCCACCTGAGAGTCAAGCAACGTGCACGAGCCGATTAAAGCCATCGCGGGCGCGGAACACGCCGACTACGAGGCCAATGCTAAGGTCGGCAACGGTGCTGTTCGTGGCGAGGGTATCACAGCTCCCCGCAGTTCCCTAGCGCAAGAACAAGAAATACAGAGAGTTGACCACGACTGAGGAGGAGAAGGCTGCAGCGGCGGTCGCTTGGAAGGCATAGTTCTATACTATGCGCTGTCGGCTAGTGTTCAAGGCGATTGGCCACGAGCGCGATGACTTTTGAGATATGGACGCCGACCTATCCAGGCTTAGGTGCTCTACACTTCAGATTGAGTGAAGAATATGCCAGGACTTAGTTCCGGCATGAGTGGCTTTCGATAGACTTGCTGCTTCCATATGATAATACACAATGGACGCTTCTCGGGCCGCGTGTGGCTTGTTCCTACGATCTCTTGATTTCGATGCTGCCAGAGCATGTGCTGTCGCTGAGAATACTGGGGGCCGTATCGAAGTGTTAGTGTCGTTGTTGCTGCATGGACATGGCAGGGAGATCGAGAAAGGTATACTGGTGGTATTATGTACATACCTTATCATTTGCATGGAGTAGAAGTGACGCTCGAGACGGAACGCGGGCCCTAGGATCTCGGAAGGCCGGCAAAAGCCCTAGGTGCGAGGGTCGACCTTTCCTTCAGCTTGCCAAGACGCAATCGATAAATGAACTTTTCTTGTCTCTCGCGTCTCATCCACCGCTGTGCCTTGCCACACCGCACCACACCCACCCACCTTCCCTCCCACGACCGCCACGATGAAGACGACATGGAAGGATATTGCGCCGGTGCCAACGTCGCAGGAGTTCCTGGACATTGTGCTCTCCCGCACCCAGCGTCGCTTGCCAACGCAAATTCGAGC
Organism: Mycosphaerella sp. Ston1; assembly: GCA_000504405.2. Taxonomy (NCBI): domain Eukaryota; kingdom Fungi; phylum Ascomycota; class Dothideomycetes; order Mycosphaerellales; family Mycosphaerellaceae; genus Mycosphaerella; species Mycosphaerella sp. Ston1. The sequence goes on from AWYF02001601.1 coordinate 57,023, forward strand.
TGGATTCGCAATCACTCGTATTAGGTCTTTCTATATGCGAAAGGTCAAATACACTGCCGAGACCTTTTCCGAGAAGCTGTCTGCCATCCTCGACGGCTTCCCGCGACTCGCCGATATCCACCCCTTCCACAAGGATCTGCTCAACACCCTCTACGACGCAGACCATTTCCGAATTGCCCTGGGACAGTTGAACACGGCGAAGGGACTCATTGAGACTGTGTCGAGAGATTATATTCGTCTGCTCAAGTACGGCCAGTCCCTGTATCAATGCAAGCAGCTCAAACGGGCGGCGCTTGGTCGCATGGCCACCATCTGCAAGAGACTGAAGGATCCGCTGGTATATCTCGAGCAAGTACGACAGCATCTTGGTCGTCTTCCCAGCATCGACCCAAACACGCGCACGCTTCTGATCTGCGGATACCCAAATGTTGGCAAGTCGAGCTTCCTCAAGAACATCTCTCGTGCAGATGTAGACGTACAGCCATACGCTTTCACGACGAAAAGCTTGTTCGTGGGGCACTTCGACTACAAGATGCTGCGGTTTCAGGCGATCGACACGCCTGGTATCTTGGACCACCCGCTTGAAGAGATGAACACCATTGAGATGCAGAGTATTACAGCCATTGCTCATCTGAGGAGCGCCATCATGTATTTCATGGACTTGAGCGAGCAGTGTGGCTACAGCGTGCACGCGCAGATTGCTCTGTTCGAGAGCATCAAGCCGCTCTTCGCCAACAAGCTTGTCTTTATCGTGATCAACAAGATTGACGTTATGAGACCAGAAGATCTCGACGTCGAGACGCAAGAAAAGCTGGCAGGTCTACAGAAGAGCTCGAACGTCGAAATGCTTCAACTCTCTTGCACCACAACGGAAGGTCTCATGGACGTACGGAATTCAGTTTGCGATAGACTTCTTGCGGAACGTAATGCTCAGAAGCTGCAGGCGGGTACAAACGCTGCTGGAGAAGTCACAGGACGAATGGGTGATGTTCTGAAGCGTATCCACGTTGCACAGCCTATCGGTGGCGTGAAGTGGGAACCTAGTATACCAGAAGCCGCGCTTCGCAAGATCAAATTCGATAAGGACGACCCGAACCGAAAGAAACTTCTCCGCGAGATTGAAGAAGAGAATGGCGGCGCTGGTGTCTTCAATGTTAACCTCAGGGACCAATACCTCCTCGAAAACGATGAATGGAAGAATGATAGGATCCCCGAAGTGCTCAACGGCAAGAATGTGTACGACTACTTTGACCCAGACATTGAGGAGAAGCTCAAGTCTCTTGAGGAGGAAGAAGAGGCGAGGGAAGCAGACGGCGTGTACGATGAAGAGGAGGATCTGGAAGACGCTGAAGAGGCGGACATTGCATACAAGGCCGAGCTTATCCGGGAAAAGAGACAGCTTATTCGGAACGAGAATAAGATGCGCAAGAGTCTGAAGAATAGAGCTGTGATACCACGTTCGAAGAAGGCTGTCGAGATGGAGAAGATGGATTCTGCACTGAAGAACGCCGGCTACGACACCTCCGCCATCCAAGAACGGGCTCGTGCTGCTTCCAGGGGTCGTGGCAGGAGTCGGGCAGGCACAGAGGATGCTTCTATGGCCGATGGTGACGATGACGGGATGGAAATTGATGAGACGCCTAGACAACGTCTGGCTCGCAGCTTGTCAGTGGCTCGCACAGCGGGTCGTAGCCAGAGCAGAGTGAACAGGAGGGAGGACGGTGTCACGAACGAGACTTCCAGGACGAATGCCGAGCGTATGATGAAGCTGGGTCAGAAGAAGATGAACCGTATGGCGAGACAGGGAGAGGCAGATCGGCATCAAACTGCCAGCAAGAGCAAGTGGTTATTGGCAGGCAAGCGTGGCATGGGCAGCACGAGATCTCGTTAAAGGCGGCGTTCTATTCTGCTTGGCGTTCATGGCGGCATGATGGAGGAGGGAAGTGGTGTTCTGGCGTACATGTCAGCTACAGCATTCATGTGGACACAATAATGTCATGCCTTCGTACAGTACCTCGGTCTACAGTGATCATTGCCGATGTTCCTCCTTGCCGAAGGGTCCGATATGTATGTCTGCTCGTTCAGCGCACTAGTTTCATGCGTCGATCCTGAGGTACATTGGATGTACCTTACATATTCTCAGAGCTCGTGCAGTCGCTGATGAGAAAGTGGTGTAGTTTTTGCAGATCAAACTGGAGACATGAAAAGACGCCTCGACCACAGCGTTTCAAACCTTCAACTTTTGATACAGTGGCACAGTTGCACAGTTGCAATGCTATTCCCTCCTTTTCATTCACTCAGACGGCCCCGGATCTTCGCACTGGCGAGGAACTGCAGGGTGGGCAAGGGTTCGCTGCAAGAACATCACATGCTCCGCGCGAAGAGCGCAGTCGCTAAGGTAATGGCTCGGGTCCACCTCAGGCTGCTCGCATAACGCACCCAACCGGCCAAACTGCACATGCCACCGAGGACATTCACAACAGAACTGTCTGGGCCGCTTAATGAAGAACATCGGGTGACAGTTTCTCCTCGAGAATATCCGGAGTAGCTTACATGCAAGCCACGCTATATTTTATTCATATTGTTGACGGAACAATGCTCCCTTACCAAGCCACACGCCGCAACGACGGACGGACATATGTCCTCGATCGTGCCATTGTGGAGTCTATGGATTTTGAGACCTCTCATGCATATTGTGTGGAGAAACTATGCTCAGAACGCCTCATCCAGTGCTTCAGCTCGATGTTATGGCCCACTCCTGTTCGGCAATGCTTGACTAGAATTCCTTGACCTCAGCACAAGACAGTAGCACCACTCGTCAACCGTATAAGGACGGCATTCCTCTTAGACGGAGGAATGCTACAGCCACGTCTAGGAAGTCCAGTCGAGCAGGGTCTCTGACAGCCAAAGCAAATAAACGACTGCCAGTATGAAGACGTGGATGGCTCTCGCCCTGGGCGGACTTACTTTCGCTCTGCCTTTGGACGAGCGTCAAGCAGCAGCACCGTCAGCCACGATTCGCAATGGCACTGTGACTGGAGCCTCCTCTGGTGGCATCGATACTTTCAATGGCATACCCTTTGCCCAACCACCAGTAGGCAACCTCCGATTGAAGCCTCCGCAGCCTCTCGTATCTGGGTTCCCCAGCGGTCTTCGCACCTTTACTGCGACAAATGCAGCAGCAGCTTGCCCTCAGTTCGCTTTCCAAGTTGACAATATCAACCTGGACAGTATACCACAAGACGTCGTATCAGATGTCATTGGCGAGCTTATCAATAGTCCCATCGGACAAACGGCCATCAACCAGAAAGAGGACTGCCTGACCATAAACGTACAGCGACCTGCTGGCACCGCGGCCAACGCCAAACTGCCTGTAATCTTCTGGATCTTTGGTGGTGGGTTCGAGGCAGGTTGGACCGCAATGTACGATGGCTCGAACTTTGTCCAGCAGAGCGTCAGGCTAGGCAAGCCAGTGATTTATGTTGCTGTCAATTACAGGTCAGTGCTGAGAAAGTCTACTACTGCACCAACAGTAGCAATATGTGCTTAAAATGGGGCAGGGTTGGAGGCTTTGGCTTCTTAGCTGGAAAAGAGCTCGCGGCTGAGCATTCGACCAACCTTGGCCTGAGGGACCAGAGACTTGGCTTGAAATGGGTCCAGGTAGGCGTGGACAAGAAATGTAGAGTTGAGCTTTCTTCCACTTGCTGACCAGACGAAAGGAGAACATTGCGGCATTTGGAGGCGATCCTGCTAAAGTGACGATCTGGGGCGAAAGTGCCGGAGCGATCTCTGTGGCCGATCACACGATACTCGAGGGTGGGAATATCAACTATAATGGAGGCAAGCTATTCCGAGCTGCTATCATGAACTCCGGAAGTCTCGCGCCTGCTACCGATGTCAGTTCGCCGAAAGCCCAAAGCATTTACGACCAGGTCGTACGTTCGTCATCCTGTGCTGGTAGTGCGGATACCCTGACATGTCTACGAGCACTCCCGTACAATGACTTTGTCAGAGCGGTCGCATCTGTGCCCGGGATTTTCAGCTACAGATCCCTCGACCTCTCTTACCTACCACGCCCGGATCCCGGTGACAACTTCTTTCCTGAGAGCCCTGAAGTTCCTGTACAAGCAGGACGATTCGCAAAGGTTCCAGTGATAGTCGGAGACCAGGAAGACGAAGGATCGCTGTTCGCCCTCGTCCAAGGCAATATTACCACCAACGATCAACTGGTCAACTACGTTGCTTCTTACTTCCCAGCAGACCCAGACAATGTCGCGACTGCTCGTGGACTTGCTGCTCTCTATGCAGACCAACCGCTACTTGGTCAGCCAGCAGGGAGTCCTCATCGAACTGCCGCTCTCAACAGCATCTATCCGCAATTCAAGCGCCTCGCTGCGATTCTTGGAGACATCACCTTTACCATCACACGCCGAACTTATTTAGACGTCATCACCAAACAAGGTGTGCCTGCTTGGAGTTACCTGTCAACATATCTGTATGGCACACCCGTTCTGGGGACTTTTCACGCAAGTGATATCTTGGTTGCAGCTTTTGGGAATGCGCAAACCTCGGTTCCGGCCAAGTCGATGCAGAGCTATTACATTTCTTTTATCAATGACTTGGATCCTAATAGCTTGGGGACTTCAGCACCGTTGATCAGCTGGCCCAAATGGACCAGCGCCGCTCCTCGGCTGGTCAATTTTGAATTGCTGAGCAATAGCCTCATGAGTGATGATTTCCGCAGCAAAGTGTTCGATTACTTGATTACACGCTTGTCGACACTGCGGATTTGAGGTCTTGGGTGGTCGAAGATAGCTGTAGAAGCATTGATGATTGCGGTATCTCAATGAGTTCGTTCGATGCTCTCGAGCACACTCGTGATAACTGATTCCCTAGAATGAACCTTCCTGTCTGTCTCTATGCTTGATCTAGCTCCGTATCTTTCTGTGAAGGAGTACCAGTGGCGCAGATACGAGAATCTCGCAGGTGTGCTGGGCGGAAGGCGTTACTGTCGGAGATTAGACTACGTGTGGCGGCTGTAGAGTAACATTAGGCGATCAAAGGGAGTAAGTGAAGAGAGGAAGAGAGGAAAAGAGGAAGAGAGAAGAGAGGAAGAGAAGAGGAGAGGAAGAGAGGAGGGAAGAGTGCCAAGGCTCGCACGTGCCCTCAGCTCGGACTGATGGCCGTGTGACCGTACCTCACCTGCACTTCCAGCCCATGCCGTATCGTCGCTCCGCAAACATATCCAATACATTCTTACCTTATCCATGAAATACAACTAGACCAGCCCACCAACCATCGTCCGCATATTCACCACCAGCCATGGCAGTCGACACATCAATCAACATCCCCCAAATCGTGGCCGTAGTCGTCGTGGGCTTCCTCGCAATTCGATGGTACATGAGCAAACCTCCCAGCACGCCCGGCAACTCCGCTTCCCAAACCCGCATAGATCCCGCGCGCGTGGACGCCGTCGTGGCCGTCTTTCCCCACCTCGACCGCAGAAGCATCGCGTGGGATCTGCAACGCAATGGCGGAAACGTCGAAGCCACGACTGCACGAGTTTTGGACGGGCGAGATCTCGACATTCCTCCGCCCACGTTCCGACCGCCTCCGGCGGCGGCGTTCCGACCGGAGTCGCCGACGACGTCGCCTGCTGGGAGGTCTGCTGCGAATGTTGTGGGGAGGGCGGCGCAGAGTCAGGACTTGATCAGTCGGTATGGGCTGCAAGGCAAGGTGGGGAATGGAAAGGGAAAGGAGCCGATGCCTAGCGAGGAGGAGTTGGCCAAGCAGAAGAAGAGCGCGTGGAGTGCGGATAAGGTGCAGAGGGCGGAGGCGTTGAAGAGGAGGAGAGAGGAGATGATTTTGGCTGCGAGGAGGAAGATGGCCGAGAGGGATGGGGCATAGTTGAAAGGAGCAGGATTCAAGAAAAGTGAGGAACTTCAATGCCGCAGTCTTACTTATACATTGTGATTACTGTGATCTACCAGGATCGCGAAGTTGTATCTGCAGTCTTCAACTTGCCCTGCTTGGTCCCGTGAACGCGCGATGTCGCGAACGAAGATGTGCTGCTGACTTACCTTACACGGTTTCTCCAACAAACTGGAATTCCTGAGATGAGTTCTGATGCATGCACAATCTACCAACTCGCCCTCCCTGATTCTCCGATATCAGGTTGAATTGAAGATCGGAAAACGTTTCCCCCCCCCCAACACTACCGCTTGACCTAGGCGCACAGCGAGGAGACCTAGCATCATCAGACCAGCCGCCAGACTCACGAGATTAAAACTGCGATCGAGCGAGTTGTGATCACCCAATTGTCAGAAGTCTACTAATAACTGTGACTTAACTCGAGCATAAGGAAATACGCTGTTCGCATACGTGGTAATGTAATATACATGGGGGGTTCGATGTTTTTGGGGTATAAGTTATCTTCTTTGCTTAGAACGGATCTCGCCGTCCTCGTGGAGCAGGGTTCAGAAGTGTTTACCTTATTGTTGGATATGCCTCTGGTGTTAAGAGCAAGGACGGCTGCGCAGGTAGCGGTCGTTATTCAGGATTAACTTATGGACGTTCTGCCATGGCTTTGATGTTGAGGTAGCGTGGTTGCTGTTTTGTAGAGTCGGGAGGGAGGGAAGAAAGAAAGGTACTATCAGGTACTCATGCTCTAGTGCTGGCTGCTCCGCGTCTTAATCTAACCAACATGCATAGGTAAGGTAACTTAGATACATATCATACCACGCTAAACGCTATCACATCACCCAACACAATACCGACTCCTCCCCCTCAACCACACCCCATACCTCCACAACAACACAGGAGCAACCAGCCCCAGCGTCAAACTCACAAACCCCAAAACCGCATTCCCCCACCCCACGCCCAGCACCGCATACATCCTAGGCGCGAACAGCGGAAAACTGAAACCCGCCATGGTGCGAACAAACGCTGCAGCGCCGGTCGCGGAAGCGGCGTACGTTGTATAGGTGTCGACGACGAACCCTTGCGCGCAGTTGAAGCACACGATTAGGCCGAGGGAGAATATGCACGTGCCGATGTTGGGCACGATCCAGTGGATTTGGTGGGAGGCGCTGAAGCCGTAGATGAAGAGGCCTAGATAGATGAAGAAATAAGAGAATTAGCCTAAAAAAAAGGTTCTAGGATGATTTGGTTTAGGTTAGGGTAGAGTGTTTGTTTGATTTATTATTACGTACCAATGGGAATAAGCATGGAAAATGGAAGAACCAGGGGGAGACGATACTCGGGAAGGCCTTGGGTTGTATCGACCAACGACTTGCTGGTCCCGCGACGTTGGGTCGAGCTCATACGGTGCGGCAACGGCTTGCGAGGAATCGAGTGGCGGTTCTCATGCTTCCTAGTCGCTGCTGCTGCTGCTGCGCTGTTCGATAGCGGTAGGAGCAAATTCCCCTTTCCTTGCTGCTGCTGCTGCTGCTGCTGATTCCGAAACATTTTCCAAGCCAGCCAAGTATTGCGTAAAGACGAAGGATCGACGTCGTGGACTTTACACCACGTGTAAATTTTATCTTGCATGGTGCCGGAGATTTGGAGACCGATGATGAAGCCGACGCCGAGGGAGAGGTAGTTGAGGGAGGCTCGGCCGACGTCTTGTCCGTATGCGTCCTCGAAGACCATGGGGAAGGTGGCGAAGACCAGATACATGAGGCCGTATTGGTAGCCGCGGAAGAGAGCCATGGCTTGGAGGGCGGGTTGGGTGGTGAGCATGATCCAGGGACGAACGCAGCTTTTCATGAGTTTTTTCTTCATGGTGTGTTCTGGCCCTTGCCATTTCGTGTGAAGCTCCTGGTTACCGGTGCTCTTCTTGAGTGCTTTGACTTTGTTGGCTAAGACGGTAGGATGATGTGTCTCTCGAAGCAGAATGATACAAGCAATCTGTACAACCGCGTCGAAGATACTGGTCGTAAAGAACACCCATCGCCAGCTGATGTATTGGGTCATGTAGCCGCCCATAATCGGGGCGATTGCAGGGGACAGGAATGGCATCAAGCTGTATATAGCTGTTGCCAAACCTCGCTCGCCCGCTTTAAAACAATCACTCAAGATACCGCCTCCAATCTGCTTCTCATTAGCATGTGATACCATCGACCCAAAACAAACACACCACAACATCATATATTATAACCTACAGCTTGAGGCGCACTACCACCAATCCCCGCAAGAAACCGAAACGCCATCATCTGCTCCTTCGTCTGCGCAAAGCCACACACGGTATTGCAGATCAGAAAAATCGCATTCGCGCCTTGAATCACCCGGACCCGGCCAAACACCTCCGACAGAGGTCCCCAAAGAAACGGCCCAATCGCGAATGCCAGCAAGAAAATCGACATGAGGAGAAACTCCTCGACCGTCGAGGTCACTTCGAACTCGTCTCGGAGCGTCTCCAGAGCGGGCGCGACCATGGTCGAAGCCATTGGTGCAATGAAAGCATACATGGCGATCAAGACTGTGGATGTCCATCGTCGATAGGCGGGCCAGTTACTATATGAGAATTTCTCCCATCGTCAGCGATTTGATTGTGATTTTTTGATTTTTCTTAAAAAAAAAAGTTGGAGAGCGCTTGACTACTGCTCGAGATGGATGCAACACTGACTGTGGATTCGCGGGGTCGTTCTCGTCCCAAGTGACAAGATTGGGATCTTCGGGGAGGTCTTCTAGCTTCTGCATCGTTGGTGGCCTGCTCGGGACTGGTCGTCTGGAAATTGGCGCGTGTGCTGGTAAGGGTAGAGCGTCATTGACCTCCTGATCCCAAGACGCCGCAGGGGCGTGAGGGTTCCTGTATCCGGCGTGGAAGAGTGTGAGAGATGATCTGAGGGAGGATATATGGTCGATATGATCATCATCGTCATCATCGTCGAAGTATCCTTCAATGGTGCTGTTGTGACGAGTGATGTTCACGGTCTCGTCTTCTACAGCACTTTCCTCCTCGGCGTAAACATATTCTTCACTCGAGCGGCTCGAGGTATCATCGTCAGCAAGGGAAGTGACCGTCAAAAGGCCCCCCGTGTTTTCTCTCGGATCTTGGTTGTCCATGGCCAGCGGGGGTTGCAGAGCAGACAGACTCGACTGATAGTACTGCAGCTAGGATAAAGGTAGTCACAGAGAGCATATGCTAGCCGGTACGACTGATGCTTTTACAAAGACCGACCACATTCCTGACGCGACAGACAGAAGCCATGGTAAGGTGCCAACACAGGCAGTGCCTTAGAAGAAGAAGAAACAATTCGAATGTGCTGTACTCGCTCATCGCTCATAATAACTTTTCAGCAGACGTCGCGATGCATTCACTGCGCCCAAATTCTTGGAGTGGCTTGCTCTAGAGCCGTCGGTCCCGATAGGCTCCTGTGAGATATTAGTTCGAACCATCATCCATGGCGGGTTGACCAGCCAAGTGATGCCACGGCTCTTCGCACTGGTATGTGGCGCTGGTAGATCAATTGCTGCATGCATCAGGTAAGCGGACGTTTCTCCTGATCGTGACAGTGGGCTTTTCTGGTAACCTTTGCCGGATCGAAGAGCCTGCTCACGACAGTTTTCATAGGAGCTGACTGCCAGAAGATCATTTGAATAGTCTTGTAGCCAGGAGGCAAGCAAGCAAGCAAGTTCCACTCTCCATACTGTCTGGTGAACCAAACTGCGAATTGTTCACTGGAGTGTTGTATCATTCCGATATGCACATCTGCTGTGCGCTGGCGAAGACACCGATTGTGCTCAATTTTAGAAGATGTTTGAAGTGGCTGAGAGGGTCGTCTCAGTGTGCGTTGCGCCTTGCCTAAAACAGACGCTTGAGCCAAGTGCTAAGAGTCGTTCCAAGAAGCACTTTTGGATACCACGTCAGCTTGGTACTGTCAAAGGTGTGTATACAGGAATAAAAAAAAGTGACATCGCCACGAGTTGTCGCGTGCCTCTGATCCCCTTTCAAGTAAGACAGTGAGACCCTATTCGCCAGAGTCCGCAAGAACTTCCGAGGCCTGCTGGCAATACAGCAATTGTAGTCACCGACTATGTGACTCGTTGCTCCCCCTCGCCGACCCTTGGCCAGGCACTATCTATCTATCCGTCACTCAGCCCTTGTGCCATGACTTGCCATGCTTCTGGATATCTGGTCGCTATTCACTTGCGATCTTGGTAAATTCTTCGCCCGCTCCACGATGATGTCGAGACTTTGGCGAGCTCACAAAGTTACAAGCCACCACAAGCGGTCGTGTGCTTGCTTTCCTGTTCCTCTGGTCGCTGTAGTCAAAGTAAAATATGTGCGTTTCACAGGAGTCGCAGCCCGCTTCCAGCCAATTGTCCTGGACTAGTGATGACTGCTAGCACGAGGGAGGTACCACTTGGTCATAGGCTTGCTATTTGCAGACCCTGCTCATGCATCGTGACTGTAGAGGCACTGCCCATGCCGTCGTGGACGAGTGCTGCGTCAGAGAGTTATTGTGAGCTACTGAAATGGCCTTGGGGGACTGAGACCCAGCCTGAGGCTGTGCACATGTCGACTGTTCACCTTCAGGAGTAACAAGTGCGAGACTGGCATCGTTATCACATAAGGAAGCAGACGTGCCCTCTCCGAAAGGACATCTCCAGACCGATCGATAACTTACAGTTGCTTGCCATCACACTCGCTACCAATCACTCACTGCCACTTACAACGGCAGCAAGAACTAGATCGATCCAAAGCAGCAACACCGTCACTGCAGACAACAACGACAACGACAACAACTGCTGCTGCAACAATGGGCGTCTCCAGCACTCCCGCAGTGTCGGAGCGAGTCAAGCTTGGGAACAACCTCGTGCAGATGCAGATAGGGCCACGCATCTTGATCTGTCCTAGTGGGTTCAAGGAGAGCCTGGGTCCGAACGAGGTTGCGGATTGCATCGAAGCCGGTGTGCTACGGGCTGTTCCAGATGCGTCCATAATCAAAGCTCCCATGGTGGACGGAGGCGAGGGCTCCACGGAGGCCCTAGTCGCGACTACAGGAGGCAGACGACACTTTGTTGAAGTCGTCGGTCCAGTGCGTGAGCCTGTGGCCTCCCACTATGGCTTCCTGGGTAGCTCGGCCAATACAGCGGTCGTGGAGATGGCAGCAGCAGCAGGGCTCAGCCTGGTGCCCCGAGATCAACGAAACCCTCTATACACCACCACGTTCGGCGTCGGACAGCTCATCAAAGCTGCGCTGGACGACGGTGCGACAAACATTCTCCTTGGATGTGGAGACTCGGGCACTTGCGATGGTGGCATCGGTATGGCACAGGCGCTTGGAGCACGCTTCTTTGACAGCAAGGGCGCCGAGATTGCCCAGGCAATGGGAGGAGCTTCACTCAACGACCTCGCCGCTACAGATCTCTCCGCACTGCATCCACGACTCCAGGAGTGCCAAATTGACGTTGCATGCAACTGGCACAATGTGCTCTGCGGACCAAAAGGTGTTGCACGAGTGTTTGGCCCTCAAAAGGGAGCTACTCCAATGGAGGTGGAGCTTCTCGACATGGCCATGATCCGCGTTGGAGCCGTCGTGAGCAAGGCCATTGGCAAAGACATCAGCTATGTGCCAGGAAGCGGTGCATCGGGAGGTATGGGCGCTGGTTTGCAGCTCATCGGCGCTCAACTCCATCCACGTTTCGACATCATCACCAAGTTCCTCAACATCAACAACCTCGTCCGAGGATGCGACATGGTGATCACGGCCGAAGGAGGCATCGATGAGCAAACTCCGCGAGGGAAAATTCCTGCTGAAGTCGCGCGCATCGCCAAAGCGAAAGGAGTGCCTGTCATTGCTTTGGCGGGCACAGTGGGCAAAGGCGCCAGTTGCAACTATGAAGCGGGTATTGACGCATACGCAAGCATTTTGCAAGCTCCCGTCACATTGCAGGTTGCCATTGCTGAGGCTGAGAGGCTTCTGACTGATGCTGCCGAGAGTGTCACCAGGATGGTGATGGTCGGTTCAAGTCTGAAGCGTTTTCGAGCACCGTCGCCTCTCCCCATGTTGATCAAGCGAAGTCAAACCTTCCAGTATTGATTTATATCCTCTATCAGTCGCGGGGAGGGATTGATTTCCAGTCGAGTTCGCGAAATATCTTGCTATATCATAGTCTCTAGTTCTTGGGTCGACTAACATTGACACCATTTACGCGACGTTGTTGGGAAGATAGTTGAGAGTGTGCTAGTGCTGCAGTTTTTGAGTACCCTAGCATCAGATTCTGTTCTGTTCTGTTCTGCTCGGTTCTGTTCGGTTCTGTTCGGTTTTGTTCTGTTGTTGTTGTTCTTCATACAACGTTTTCGTCTCGATGGAAAATACAGATCATGCCTGCGTCACCCACAGAGACCATCCACGTTCCATCTGGACTCCAGGCGATTTGCGAGGTTGCAAAGTGTGCAGCCATGTTGCCTTGCTTGACCAGGCTGGTATTAACAGTGACTCTGTAGTGAGGCTTGAGTGGCGTGAATTTCTCGCTGAGTGTGTACTCGCGAGGCTCACTGGTTGTCGGCGCTGCTTTCTTCGGTTTGAGTGAAGGTCTGTCTAGCGGATCGATACCTTCTTCCAGTCTTTGTAGATCCCAGAAGGAATAGCGAGTCTGCTGGTCTCCCATGCATAGAATAGGTCGCTTGTCATCGTTATGATAGAAGCCGAAGCGATGATAGAAACGATCAGTGTCAGGTATGTCGAAGGTAAGGAGCCGGGAAAACCCACGATACTCTTCGTCGTGTGCGAAAGAGGACCGAGTCTGAGAGCCTAGTACAGGGACAGGCGGTCGCTCTGCAGGCGACTCCTCGGCATCGAAGCCTGTAATCTTCCATAAGATGATCTCGTTCGGGACTTGGTGCCGGTTTTGATCTCGTGCAGCCTTGGACAGAATGAGGTTTCCATAGAATGCAAGACTATCCACATAGTTGGGATGCAGTTCTTTTGTGAAGAAGTGCGGGTAGTAGACTACGAGAGGCTTGGAGGCCTCGGTCTTTCCGCTCAACTTCAATTTGTCAAGAGGAGGGACAGCCCACAGACAGATGGCATGGTCGATGCCACCAGACAAGAGCCATTTGCCGTTGGGATGGAAATGAATAGCCAGTATGGGCGCCTTGTGTCCCTCGCCAGCCAAGAGTGCTACACAGGGCGCTGCGTCCGCTTCCGGTTGGATCATCCACAGCCGAATGGTGGAGTCCTCCGCTGCAGAAGCGATGAGACTCGTTGATATGGGGGACACAGCCAAGTCATGCACCGCGCCCCCGTGCCCAGAAAGCGTGTAAACGACGTCGCCGCGCTCGATGTCCAGGACCTTGATGTGTTTGTGCTCAGCACCAGCAACACAGAGCAATGGCTTCTTGGTGCGAGGGTCTTGAGCCCATGCGAGGCTGTTGAGCGAGGCAAGCGCCGCGTCTGGTTCGTCCTGCACTACTCGATCAGGAATTTGCAAGCTCTGCCCGTGTATGCATTACGCACTTGGGAGGTAAAAGGTAGGGTATGTACATGTACTCACCGGATCAACCTCGTCTCGGAACCACCTCAACACTTCGAAAGGTGGGTCTGCACCTAGTTCCGGTCGACATACAATTGTCTGAAATGGGATGGTCAGCACCAAAGAAAGGCTACCTGACTAGGGGAATATGAGCAATACTATACCTCAGCCCCTCCAGTCACTGCAAAAATCTGCTCGTCATTGCTGGTGCCGTAAGGCCAGAATTTGACGTCGAATACCGTTTGTCCCGTCCCCAGTCGTGTGCATGACTGCAGTGTCGGGAAAACGTCGTTTCCGCGTGGAGCCATACCTCACTCTGGCTCAGCTTGGAGGGGGAGAGAGAGGGAAAAATGATGCTTCTCAGCTCGTCGTCACTTGTGGCAGATGTCATGAGTTTGAGACTCGCTCGCAGAGGTGAGTATGTAAGGTAGGTATGTATGTGCATGCGGGCGGGTTGTTCCGTCTTACTCTTTGCGTATTGATGTGACCCTCCGGCTTTGCAGCAGAGAGTGAGAGTCTGCAGTATACCACTTGTTGGTTGCCAAGTCGCAACCAGGTCGGGCATGCCTTCGGAAGATGCCTTGCTAGAGTCGGCAGGGTGGGAGACTCCGTAATCAGGCGCGTTTACTCGGGAATGCTCGGGGCTTACACAGGTAGAACTATTTGACTGATTCGAAAAAAAGCAGTTGATTATTCAGGTATCATTATTATTTATAACGTGTCACACAGCGGTCTGCATCGACGATGAGGAGGAGGAAGTGTCCCCAAGAGGTGAAGTGAGGGTACATGTAGGTCCGCGGCTTCGGGAGTGCTGCTGATCACTGCATGGGTCCAGCTCCTTTTCGTTTCTGAACATGCCACACTGCTGCGGTGCTGCCGGCCTGCCTTCCACTAGTTCTGTGGTTCTCTGCCCAGTCGGCTGTGTGGAGAGTCTATAGTACATGTAAATACTCTGTGTGCTCGGCAATTGACGACGCTCGTGTGGGGAGCAAGGCGCGCAACGTCGTCGGGGGAGTTGGTTCCCTGGTCCAGCGCTGCGAGAGTCGCGGGTGGATTTTATATACATAAGGTGAATGCCCGCGGTTGATGTACTACGACAGTAGTACTAAGGCACAGTACTGCCCGTACAGTACAGTACGGAGTACATGTAGCTAAGGTAGAGCCTAGAGGTACGTCGGCGCGGCAGTCGGAGCTCTAGCATACGGGTTCCAACGACGCGGCACGGCGCGGGGCGAGGCCTAAGCGATGCGAGCAGAACTGCAAGCAATATGAAGCTGCACGGCACAGCAGTGGCACCAGCAGGTGAGGTCGAGGTTCGCTGCAAACGGGTTCTGGGGGGCATGTCGCTGGCTTTTAGGCGTGGCACCGGCCGTGAAGCCTGTGAGACATCAGACAGCGTACCTACCTAGTACTGTAGTTTTAGTTGAGTGCAGAAAGCGAGCGAACGAACAAGGGAAACGCCACATCCTGTCTGTGTACAGACACCTCCCACATTCGGTTGATAGTCTACCCGTCAGCGTAT
>KZ105310.1:0-37983 GCA_000504405.2 Mycosphaerella sp. Ston1
GTGCGTGACAATTGGTGGTGTTGCCTGCGACATTATTGCTACCATTAGAGAGGAAGAGATGACTGGTCAAAGACCCCCCAGGAAAATCTGCGTGGGATTCTAATTTGGAATATGCTGCTGTTCTATTCTAACGCGCTTATGGAGGGGACCAGCCTGGCATTTTGTTTTTGTTCCAAAGGTCTGCTTGCCACTATTCGGATAGTGAGTTTGAGGGTGGTTGTCGGGCCACGCGAATGTATCACTCCGTTTGTGTTCAGAGCGTGGAGCTTTCCCTTCACTTTCATGAATGGTGACTTTTTGGGCGGAACTGCACGATTCAGAAAAGCACTCCAATACCCCGATGCATTGCCAACTGGGACACGCAATGCACCATTAAAGGCGCGGAACAGGAAATGGGGGGCCGATACGTTCTCGGAACGGGCGTGATCGACCGCAGGATCGTAGCGGTTGTTGCAACAATGGAACGCCTTGTGCTGTGCATATTCTTCATCACTGCCGCCTGGACGGATTAATGAGGCTGTTGAGAGAAGCGAGGACGCGGGTTCATAATCGCGTGCCTTCATGTCCTGTGACCCTTGTGGCTTCCACTAGGAGCGCCGTCACCTCGGCCCTGGCTCTCTTCTCTGCAAGCAGATTCATGCATGACAGTCATCTTTCTGCACAGCTCAATCGGCATCACGCAATTGGATGAGCTGTGATAATCTCCGTTGGTGGACGTGGCCGTTCATGGCTGGAATGAAGCTGCTGGCTTTGGGCTTACTGTCGGTTCGTGTGCGTGTAGTCAACGACTTTTGGGGGCTCGTCTGCAGTTGAGTCATAGATCGAGTGGGCTGAGATCTTGGGAAAAGGTTGTTAGCTTCGCGAGTGACTATCATGATGGGTACAATGCCTTGAGCTGGGAAGAGCGTGCCCTTGGGCAAGCCAATCCTTCGCAACGCAGAGTGAGGAACGAGGTGTGTTGAGCACGATTGGGGTCGTAGGACAGGCTTACGGTGTCATGGCTATCGAGCCCCTGATCGACTTGATCGCTGGAAGTGACGGTTTCAAGCTGACCACATATGTTAAGCGGTCAGTGAAGAGATGGCTCAGCTCAGCTTGAATCGCAGGTATTGCGCCAAAGATGACACCACCGATTGGAAATAGAGCGGCCTCGAACAGACCAGCCACCTGAAATACGTTGGGCGTGATGCCATCGCCATCTTCGATCTCTTCTAGTAAGCCTGCCTGGCGCATCTCTTCATGGCGCAAGCCTACGCATAGCTTGTGGTACCGCTCGAAGAAGTAGAAGTAGCATAGCATAGTGCACCATCCAATCAATCGACAGAAGCTGGAGAAGTCGAGTGCCATTTTGAAAGCCGTGGGGACCAGATAGCTGGGCGTGAACATGGTATAGATGCCGGACGAAATCAGAATTACACACAAGTGAACGGGCAGGAAGTGTGCCTCGAACATGCCTGGGCGAAATCAGTACACGCCTCGTTAATGGTATCTAATGTCTTACGATGGTATAGCACGCAAAGGTTGTACCAATGGATCGGTCTCGGCGGCGCGTACTCGATGCCTGCCTCTTTCGGTAGTGCTATCTGGTGCAGGCCAGTGCTGGTGTCAAAGGCAGGGTAGTCCGAACTGTGATTGTTAGTGGCAATCCGCCGACTCGTGCGCGCCGCAACTTACCTGGGAGCTTTCTCAGGCACACCGACAGGCCTGCGGGAGGCTGTTCTGTGCCTCTGTAGCATACTGAAAGTCTGCCGAACAGTATAGCCTGTATCGAGAGCACCCCACATGTGCCGCAACGCCTGCTTGTAGCGTGCTTGAAGCCCTGTGAAGAAGCCTAGCAGACCTCGCTCGTCGCTGCTGACGTTGCACTGACTTGCTGCTGCATATACGACGCGAACCTCAAGATTGCCAGACAGTGCAAAGAAGCACTTGAGGTACATATGCATATCCTCACCAATCGCACCTGGACCAGTATCCCAACCACCAACTCGCTCAACCAGCGTCATCGGCAACGAGTAGACAGATGTAGGAATACAA
This sequence comes from Mycosphaerella sp. Ston1, assembly GCA_000504405.2. NCBI lineage: Eukaryota > Fungi > Ascomycota > Dothideomycetes > Mycosphaerellales > Mycosphaerellaceae > Mycosphaerella > Mycosphaerella sp. Ston1. The sequence goes on from KZ105310.1 coordinate 2,035, forward strand.
ATTGCTGAGCCAGCATACAAGCTCGAGATACCTGCTCCAGCCCACATGAGGTCTGCTGTTCGTACAGGAAGTGGTACGTTGTGAAGATTGCGATCGAACACAAGCGGTGGCACGTAAATGGTTGTCTCGTTGGTTTCTGGGAACTCCACATGCATGCGAGCAATCTGCGAGAAGTACCGCGACGAGAGGTGTGTGTCGGCTGCTTAAGAATCAGCATGGGGCAAAGAGATAGGCGACTTGATGGCGTACCATCCATGACTGTCATGATCACGTTCTGTCTCACACAGTCCACAGTATAATCGCGTAGAGCTTGCTGAGCAGCCCAGGACTCGTTGCTACTCTTACCCTGCGCCTCACCAGGAATGCCACAAGGATGAACAGTGTAGCTCATGCGGAAGAAAGATGCTTCGAAAGTCTTGATCAAGCTTGCAGCTTTGAAGGCAGATTTCTCCTCCTTCTCCTCCATAGCCAAGTACAGCTAGTATGCGTTAGCGCGGAGTACTGTATTCTAGCATTGATCGGAGTTCCGCCTCGACCTACATGGTAGCTTGTCCGCGCTTGCGTGTGAGATGCCAGCACTTTCAGTGTGTCCTCTAGTGTTGACATCTCTTCCTTATAAGCTGGCAAAATGATAACAAACAGAGGCACCGGCTGCTCGAATGTGGCGCTATCTCTCTTGATGCTAGAACGCTGGTGTCTCGTCGTGTTGGGTATCTCAAGAGCAGATTTTCTGGTCCTGTCTATAACATCTCGGATAGCCCAGCAGACCCTAATGGGAAAGGCTATCGACATGACATGGCAGAAGACAGTATAACAACTCAGGATAAGCTGCGGAAGCGTGGCCTGCCCATGGTGTCCGCCAGACTCGCCTTTCCCATATGGGGAGATGATGAATGAACATAGCAGCAGCGCAACCACGGCGCAGATGCTGAACGCCGGTATACATCTCGTCGTCCAGACATACGTGCTGGCCATGGTGAAGGAGAGGGTGGTCGAGCGTGGCGGGAGGTCGTTGTTCAGGTTCGACGCATGGGAAGGGTGCGAGCCGCGGTGATCGAGAGGAAGCTGTCCTGCAGCTGATTGCGACTCGAACAGCGCAGCACCGCGGTTGTATAGTACAGTATTGCAGCGCGTGCTAAGCCTGTCAAAGTATTTGGAAAGCCTGGCCAAAGCCTGCTTCCGAGCTCTTGTAAGTTGTCAATCAGTACCTTATAGGACCTCGACCCCTTCAATCCCGCCCAGCTTCTTCCCCACGTGCGAATGGGTTAGCCAATGCCCGAGAGTCAGCGTGGTAGGATGCCGCACACCGACTGGTCAATGCAGACTAGAGGTGGTCGAATGAGGTGCGACACAGCTTCTCGGTTGAGATGATGAGCGGCAATGTGACCCGCCAGGGCTACGGAGGGATTTCTCGCAAGAAAGTATCAATCGCGGTGGGGATGTTGTCTTCGCGAGAGGTCGTCTTCGTTATTAGGTAGCTCCCTTCGAGGTCGGCTTCAGGATTTTTCTTGGCTTCTCCGCCCTTGGCCCGGCCTTGGATGGCGCTTCCATCCGCTTTAGTATGAGAGGTCGCGCATCGCGTTCGTCCGCCATTCGTACTGGCTCTCCTCCAACATCAACATTGCGCGCGAGATAGTCAGTAGAAACGATCATTCCGCACTGGATGTTAGGGAGCCATGTCGCTAGAAGTACTGCATCGCGCGGGTGAGCGTCGACGAACAACACAGTTCCGGCGGCAGCATGCAGTCCTACTAGTTATAATCCTCGGCGAAGCGTCTTCCGCGAGACTCAATGTTGCTCCATTAAATGGCGCCCCAAAGGACTGCGACAAGCGGCGTGCGCACACTGGTACATGTAGGTGTGTGCTCCTCTAGTAGCAACATCCCACAAATATTATCCAACTCCGGTATGTCCCTCGTGCGTATGCTTCCGCTCAGCTTCGTCGGCCGTCGGCGCCGCGGACAGCATCGGTCGCTGGCCGTTTGAGGCGAAGACGGGAGTAGATTGGCTGCGCGAGGAGCTCCTGCGAGAGAGAGCGAGAGTGAGACAGAGGGAGGGAGGCAGAGCGATCGAGAGGAAGCTTGGAGCACATTCATGTGTTGGTGTGGACAGAGCTTCATGGCCCCGTCTGATTGCAGAACGGTGTCCAACAGATCATCATGATGACGATAGAGCAGAATAGAATTACATGTAAAGACAACCTCATGAATGAGAAAAGGAAGCTGAAGCTATCGCGTGCTTTCAGCTGTAGCAATAGAACTAATACGGCCAAGCAGTGAGTGGCCCCGGATGTAAACATAGACCGCTCATCCGTTATTGTTCGTATTTCGCATTCATAAATTCATTAGAATAGAACCTACGGATATTGCCATGTCATCTTCTTGGCGAGCGCATCACAGTATACACGGAGCCTGTATAGGGCTATAGGTTGGTACATGTCTTGATACAGTAGAACTAGGCACTGTGGGCGGCGCCCCAAGTTGTGTGTTTTGTGCAAGACAAAGAGTGGTGATTCATGTGATCCTTCCCCCACGCTAAGCACATGTAGTTCTAGTGAGGGGTGCAGCAATGGATAGAACTGCCTAATTGCAGGAATGGTGTTGGCCGCACCGTCATGCTGGGATAGAACCAACTTGCACATGGGATTATACAGGACCGGGCACGAACTCATCGCCTTCAGAAGACCGGAAACGCCTGTTCGTCTGAGGTGGGAAACAGTTCAAAGGTCTCGTGATATACCTTAGTACCATGTAGTTCTAGAAGATCATCGCCCAGACTTGCAGAGGCCCCCAGACTACGTCAGCCGTGGCGTCGCCGCCACTTCCCAGCAATCGTTCGTTGCCTAGCCGCCTGTGTGCCTGTCCTGTCGCAGACGCGCAGCTCAAGCTCGAGCTCTCCCCGTCCTCCCTCGCAATCATCATCTCTCCCATCACAACACCCATCTTCATCCAACCCCATCTCCATACCATCTCCGCCAACATGAAGGGAGCTCTTATGGCATCAGCCCTGGCGGCTGGCGTCCAGGCTGGCGTCCACAAGATGAAGTGAGTTGGCACCGATAGCTCATTGTGCTGTGAGACTGCGACTGATGCTGACGATGGTGCTAGGCTCCAGAAGATACCCTTGTCTGAGCAGCTCGTGAGACACCTTCGCTATCATGGCAGTGCGTGTGCGTATGCTAATATTGGAACCAGGAGGGTATGAGCATTGAGACCCAGGTCCAGCGCCTCGGCCAGAAGTACATGGGCATCCGTCCTCAAGGCCGCCTCGACGAGATGTTCAAAGAGACGTCGATTAAACCAGAGTCGGGCCACCCAGTCGCCGTCAGCAACTTCCTGAACGCACAGTACTTCAGCGAGATTGCAGTAGGAACACCCCCACAAGAGTTCAAGGTGGTTTTGGATACTGGCAGCTCCAACTTGTGGGTGCCCAGCTCCGAGTGTGGCAGCATCGCATGCTACTTGCACTCCAAGTACGACCACGGCGAGTCCACCACATACAAGCAGAATGGTTCGGAGTTTGCCATCAGATACGGCTCAGGCAGTCTTGAGGGATATGTCAGCCAGGACACCGTCCAGATCGGCGACTTGAAGATCAAGAATCAGCTCTTTGCTGAAGCTACATCCGAGCCAGGCCTTGCCTTCGCATTTGGCCGCTTCGATGGCATTATGGGTCTTGGTTACGACACCATTTCCGTCAATGGCATTCCACCGCCATTCTACAATATGATTGACCAAGGTCTGCTCGACGAAAAGGTCTTTGCTTTTTACCTGAGCTCGACGGACAAGGGCGATGAGTCCGAGGCTATCTTTGGTGGCGTCAACAAGGATCACTACACTGGCGACATGACCAAGATCCCTCTTCGCCGCAAGGCCTACTGGGAGGTTGACCTCGATGCCATCACCTTCGGGAAGCAGACCGCCGAGATTGATGCCACTGGTGCTATTCTCGACACCGGCACTTCGCTCATCGCTCTTCCATCCACTCTTGCTGAGCTGTTGAACAAGGAGATCGGTGCAAAGAAGTCGTATAACGGCCAGTACACAGTCGACTGCAGCGCCCGTGACTCTCTTCCCGACCTCACCTTCACTCTCACTGGCCACAACTTCACCATCGACTCATACGACTACATTCTGGAGGTCCAGGGCAGTTGCATCTCTGCTTTCATGGGCTTCGATATCCCGGAGCCAGCCGGTCCTCTCGCGATTCTTGGTGACGCCTTCCTCCGAAAGTGGTACTCTGTCTATGACCTCGAGAACAACGCGGTCGGTCTTGCGAAGGCCAAATAAGGTGGAGCAGTGGAAGCGCAAGTCATGGTTCACAATGGCAACTACCTTATAGCACTGAATGGCTGAAGTGGAGGAGCAAGAAGATGAAGATGAAGATGAAGAAGTAAAGCCCCCAGGAAAGCGCAACGAGCATTTGAGACTAAGTAGTACGGTAATGCATCATTTCATAGTGTCCTCTGTACGAATGTAAGCTGCTACATGTTGACCATACGTCTTCGGTACTTGACCTGTTACGAGCCACCTTATGAGTAGCATCACCATGCTCGGTATGGCCTGTGCTCTCGTGCAATCTGTGGCCAGATTTTCTCTCAAGCCTTGTTCTCCCGACGCATCCATCGTAGGTTGTATTGCGGCTGATGTAAATAGGATGCCAGCTGACACCGGCCGTCATCTGATGTTCCATGCCTCACTGCCGAAGACTTATCTTACATGTATCGGCGCGCTCTTGGCGACAGTGAAGGCAGACCTTGAAGTATATTCGCAGTGCTAATAATGAAATGAGAACTGTCTTGACGACGTGTGACGCGACTCTCGGTATACCGTGCAGGCGCCCTTACGGGATTGTCGGATGCCATCACTTCAGTACCTTACTGATACAAGGTTATAGATCGATGGCGTGGAGGTGCTGTCACATGCCAGCAGCACCCGGGGTTCAACCGATGGAATTACGAACCCTGCATCTTCACTCACGGACGGACTGACTGACTGTTCATTGTTGCTCTGTTCCCGTCCGCGCTTCACCACCGCGTTGAAGGCCATCGCAGTCATCTTCTGCCCATCGACTGGAAAGACTTTCTTCTACCATAATCACTTTGATCTGCAGCTGACCTTACCGGCATCGCCAGACTCCAGGCACTATGCCCCAAACTATAGCCATGCTTCACCGGTACATGTAACGACACGGCTGCACCTTTGACGCTGTTGGGCGCGAGCGAGAAGCGGCTATTAGGTGAAGCACAGCCTGCGTGCTCTTCGACTCATACGTGCCTGCAGAACTGAATCCGGACAGAGCTGCGAGGCAATCGACAAGTTCAGCGGGTTCGAGGTTGTAGTCGTCGTGCATGTGACTGCCGCCGCGTGTGAGACATCACCTACTCTTGCCTGGTGACCTGCAGCTCGACAGCGGTATTGTGCATTCACCTGCCGGCCTCGGATTTGTGATTGCTGTGTCGTCCATCGGGCATGGCGTCTTCAGGGAAGCAACATGACATCGCAGCTTCGCAGCCAGCTCTGCTGCCCCAAAGGAGCGGCGCCCGCGCTACATCGTCTGTTAAGAGTAGATCGAGCCGCGTACGATCGCCCCAACCACGGCGGCGCCTCAGCATGGACCTGCCGGAGCGACTGAGGTTCGATGAGGCCGAGGAAGAGGATGTGGACGATGGGACTGGAGTCAAAGATGGCTTTCCAGCGCGGAGCATGTACGGAATGCTTGCAGCTGCGCAGAGCAGGCCAGATTTCAAGACGCAGTTAACCCAGCAGGAAAGCGCGAGTGACAGTGAAGGCGAGGACGACAAACACAAGAGGCGGAGTGTGGACCAGCGAAGGCCATCGAAGGACAGCTCGAGAGACGCTGACAAAGGCAGGAAACCCAGTGAAGAGGCCAGAACATCACCGAGGCCAGAGGAGAGCGAGAAGAGGCACAAAGCGCGGCTATCAGTGAACAAGCTCGCCAGGTCTGTTCTCGACAAACATGAGCTGAAGGCAAACAACAAGCGGGCCGATTCGCAGGAGCAGGATCCTATGACACACAGCCAGATTCTGCCTTCGAGGGTCATGGAGACGACACCAGAAGTGCGGGCAACATCTGTGCGTCCGGACGCGCCTGTGCTGGACCGAAAATTGAAAGCCATGGCACAGGCGGAACTGGACGCGTCGACGAGCACGTTGACCAGCAGAAAGAGCAGAGAAGGCAAGGCGTTAGGCGAAGTTGAAAGCAACAAGACCAACCATTCGCTGGCTCACGTCATTGCAGACATCTTCCAGTTCGCAGAACCAGAGGAGGTCACATCGGAATTTCAATGCTGGTATTTGCAGAATGTGCTGCTACAAGGCTTCATGTACATTACCACGAAGCATGTCTGCTTTTACGCCTATCTGCAGAAGAGGACAACGAAAACGGTCAAGAGTGGACACCTAGGCAAGCTGGGGAAACACAGCTATCGATATCGGAGATACTGGTTTGTGCTGAGAGGAGATTCCTTCTCGTACTACAACAGCTCTGCCGAGCCTTACTTTCCCAACAACGTAGTAGACTTGCGATACGCTATATCTGCGGAGCTCGCAGCGGTTCCCGGTAAGGAAGAGACCGCTTCTGATTTCACGATCACGACCCCTTCCAGAGTGTACCAGTACCGGGCAGATATGGTTTCATCCGCAAAGGACTGGGTCAAGCAATTGCAAAAAGTCATCTTTCGGACTCATAACGATGGCGATTCCGTGAAGATATCGCTGCCAATTGATAGCATTATGGACGTGGAACGCACGGAAGTGGTTGACTTTGCTGAGACTATCAAGCTACGAGTTGTCGACAACGAAGAGACTTTCGCTGTTGATGAATACTTCTTTACGTTCTTCCATCACGGGGCGGACGCGGTCAGAGCGCTTGTTGCACTCGCTGCGGGCAACGGCGCGAAGAGGGTGCTTATCGGGGGAGCAATCAGCCCGTCATCGAAGCACCAGTCCCGAGGAGGCAGAAGGAGGTCATCAGCTGAGCAGTCGCCCCGTCCGAGTGCCATCAATTCGACCTTGCTGCCGGCTTCTGCTGCAGAATGCTCAGCATCTCGATCCAGTGGGGCAAGACGAAGGCTGGCACGACGAGCAAGTAGCGATCATGGCATTGATGCATCTGACAGAGGCCGCACAGCTGCCAGTGCGCAGAGCAGGGATAGCCGCAACGCTTCGGAGTCGCCCATGTCGCCTTCCATACATGAATCCAGCGAAAGCTTCCTCACCTCCTCGGAGCAGCCCGACTCGTCTGTTGACGGAGATGCCATGGATGCAGACATGTCAGCAAGCCAGATGCTAAGTGGCGACCATGTTTTCCGTGGGCCTACACTCGGGACGTCACAACCTCGCCGAACGGCGTCGGGCCAGCCAGCCGGCCGACCACGACAGGTATCAATAGCATCGTCGAGAGAGTCAAGTGGGGAACGGGCTATTACTGCGGGTGTACAGCCTCCCTCTTGGGCAGCGACATACAAAAGTATAGGTAACCAACGACCCACTCCGCAGCGCACTGAAAGCGGTGACTCTGCTCGCACGGCTGAACCAGACGACCGCCCTCGACCTGAAACAAGTGCGCCAAAGCTCATTCGTGGCATATCCACGCCCCTCCAGCATGCTATGAATGTCGCTGGTGCGGTTCGTGCTGGCAGCAAGCGGATGGGCTCGTACTTGAGTAGCAGTCCCAAGACATACATCACCAACTGGACAGAAGCCATGGCTGGTGGAAAGCGGCATTACACTGATATCGAAAATCTTGCTCATGACAACAGCGTACCTGAGCCTGAGCAGCATCTCGACTATGCCGAGCACGAACGCCGCTTCCGAGAACACTTTGGGTTGCCACCTACAGAAAAACTCGTGTCTGTGTTTTACTGCTGGCTGCACAAAACTGTACCTCTTTGGGGCAAAATCTACATGGGCACACGCCGACTCTGCTTTCGGAGTCTATACTACGGGACGAGCACTAAATTAATCATCCCGTACAAGGACATCCTCAATGTCCAGAAGCAGCGAGGGTTCCGCTGGGGATATCCAGGAATGGTCCTTGTCATTCGCGGTTATGAAGAGCTTTTTTTTGATTTCCAGGATACTGGTCTCCGGGACGACTGCGTCGTTAGCACTCTTCGTACTGTCGAAGTCGTGGAAGATACTGCTGAATCCATGATACTCACCGAAGTGGAACAACAGGGTGCCAGCGAGGCCGCAGCCGAGGATGCCTTGTTACGTGCAGCACGACAGACTGGGCACGCTGATCAAGAGGATATATACTTGCCTGAAGAGGTCGATACTCTCCCTGTCATATTCGATGATCCTTCGGCGTCTGTACTGGAGTTCAGGCCTAAGAAGTCTCTGAACATTACTTGTCTGACGATCGGATCGAGAGGGGATGTACAACCATACATTGCACTCTGTAAGGGCCTCCTGGCCGAAGGACACAAGCCCACCATTGCAACCCATGCAGAGTTTCGACCTTGGGTCGAAAAACATGGCATTGCATTCAAAGAAGTCGATGGAGATCCGGCAGAGCTGATGAGGATTTGTGTCGATAATGGAATGTTCACGCCGTCCTTCTTCTTAGAGGCGAACTCCAAATTCCGCTCTTGGCTGGATGAGCTACTTGTGTCATCGTGGGCGGCATGCCAGGGAGCTGATTTGATCATTGAGAGCCCTTCTGCGATGAGCGGTATACATATTGCCGAAGCTCTAGAGGTACCATACTTCCGCGCCTTCACTATGCCATGGACGAGGACGAGAGCGTATCCACACGCTTTTGCTGTGCCAAGCCAGAAGCGTGGAGGTGGATACAACTACATGACTTATATCTTTTTCGATAACATGTTCTTCGCAGCCATTGCAGGGCAGATCAATCGTTGGCGTGGAAAGACTCTCAAGCTCGGACCCACCAGTCTGGACAGGCTTCAACAAAACAAGGTGCCGTTTCTCTATAACTTCTCACCGAGCGTGGTACCTCAGCCGCTCGACTTCAGCGACTGGATCAAGGTCACTGGATACTGGTTTCTAGACGAAGGGGAAGATTACGTTCCACCGAAAGAACTCGCCGCATTCATCAAAAAAGCGCGAGACGATGGACAGAAGCTGGTCTACATAGGCTTCGGGTCTGTCACGGTTTCGGATTCGCGTCAATTGATGCAGCAAATTGTGGACGCGGTCGTCAAAGCAGACGTCCGTTGCATCCTTTCGAAGGGCTGGTCTGATAGATTCGAAACAGCCATTGCAAGTCTTCCACCATTGGTCTTGCCATCTTGCATCTACGAAATTCGAGCAGCTCCACATGACTGGCTCTTCAAGCAAGTGGACGCTGTAGTCCACCACGGCGGTGCCGGCACCACTGGGGCCTCTCTGCGTTGCGGTGTTCCCACGATCATCAAGCCATTTTTTGGCGACCAATTCTTCTTCGCGACGCGTGTGGAAGACCTCGGCGTTGGACAGCACCTTAAGAAGGTCACTGGCAATCAGCTGGGTCGGGCGCTGTGGTACGCTACACACGATGAGCGTATGAGGACCAAGGCGAGACTGTTGGGACAGGCTATCAGAAGCGAGAACGGAGTCGACACGGCTATCAAGGCGATCTATCGGGACATGGAATATGCGAAGAGTCTGATCAAGAAGAAGAAGAAGGCGGCAGATGCTCACACGAGCTCGACTTCCTCTGATGGCGCGAATGAGAGTGTTGCTCTCTCTGAAGATACTGAAGAGAATTGGACGTTTGTCGAAGTGGAAGGAGAGGCTGCGGCTGCTGCTGCTGCTGCTGCCGCTGCCGCTGAAACTGGAGCGTTTGGTGCTCTGGCAGCAGAAGTTGGCGGTGCAGAGTCATCTGTGCAAGGATCGAGTTCGAACGCGTTGAATGCGCAGCGGAGTCATGCTTCTTCTACTGGACAGCACAGTACGCTGGGAGGTCTGGTTCTTCGAAGCGGTCGTTCGTAGTGTGAACGACTGGGACTGAGTACAACAGCTATGACGTCCAGAGTGCGAGGGAAGGGGAAGGAGAGGAGAGATACACTTTGAAGGTATGTATGTGGGAGATGATGCTTCGCCTACAATGGGCATGGGCAGGCAGGGGGCCAAGACTGGGCAATGAGATTGAATCAGAGTCTTATGCATGAGCGTGCGTGCATGGGGAACATGTTTTATGTGTTTAGCGCGGCGTTTATGGAGCGTGGCAGACAATCACGATAGATGGATGGTACAGTATGCATAGTTCACGATGTACCAATGCCCATGTTCATGATCAATGACTTCCATGCGAGCAGCACTCGGCGATCGTAAAGTCAGAAAATGGTGTGATGATGAGTAGTATGCAGTTTATCTGTCTTTCTTTCTTTGTTTCTTTTGCCCAGGTATATGTACGGAGGTACATGTACATACAGTACCTGGGTTTCTTCGGCAAGCTTGATACAGTAGTTTATCTTAGATAGACTACGGTGCAGCAAGGCCCAGGGAGAGAGAGGGGCCGACTGGGGGGCCTCTGGTGGCACGACCCTGGTTATACCGGACATGTACCAGGATTATATGTGCTCATCGTGTCATCGAACGGGTAAATGTTCCTGGTGGTAGTGGTGGGGAGGAGGAGGAGGAGGAGGAACTAATGTAAGGCAACGACGAACAGCGAGGACAAGCGCCGCCTCTCAGAACCAGAACTACGTCTATCAGTACTACTCTAGAACAGGAAGTACATTAAAGTATTCTATGCCAGGAACTAGTCGATGATGGATGGATGATGGATGAGAGAACTGCGGCATGACTAAGGCACGATAAGGAGATGTCACCTTAGATAGAGTAGATAGCAACATGTACCGTCATCTATCCGTACCTTGCTTTACATCGACTGCTAGATCTACCTACCTTAGACTACTTCGACCTCTACCTCTACCTCGACCCTCTGCCTCTAGTGCCGCGTGACTTACCTTTGTACCCACGAGGCCACCCTGTCTGCTTCGCACTCCGCTCCGTCTCCGCTCCGTCTGCGTCCATTGTGTGAGGGCGCTGTTGTTGCGACGACGACGACGATAACGACGACAACCACCACCACCACCACCACGACACGACGACAACGACGACAACGACGCCACCGACGGCAACGACATCGCTGTTGCCCTCCATCATCCAGACCGCGTTCTACGTCTATCCGCCAGCATGGCGTTTCAACGACCGCAGCAGCGGCCACGCCCTACACGACACCTGTCAATAGATCAGCCCTCACAGCAGCACCAGCAGCATCAGCAACAGCGACAGAATCCAGCTGCAGTATCGCCCGCGACACGGCCGACCGTCGAAGAGTCGCAGGAATGGATCCTGTTCTCGCCCCAGATCGACGGACACAGCGCGACAGGCACCTCACGAACGCCCCGGACAGCAACGCATCGGACACACTCCGACATCGCGTCATTGGAGACACACACTCGATCGGAAAACAATCCAGACGACAGTGGCACATGTCTGGGCACCGAAGCCGACGAGCTGGACAGTCTAGACGATGGCCTACACGCCTTCCACAACCCATTCACTGCTCCATCGAACCTCGACCAGAGCGGAGGGACTGTGCTTCCCACGCACGATGGCTTTGGGACGTTCCCCTCAGGCATCGACCTGCAGGACCATTTATGGCAGTTTGAACGATACAATCCGCACAGACGGAGCAGTAAATATGACCGACGCCGAAGTAGTGTCCAGCGCAGAATGGACGAAATCGAAGTCGAGCAGGACGTCACTCCCGAGGACGACCGGACTGCTCGCATCGAGAAGTGGCGATTGGACCAGAGCAAAGCTGTGCTGGAAGAGATTGAGCGGGAAACAAGACGTCGCAGACGGCGACTAAGCCGCATGACTACTGGCACCACTGCTGCCGATGTTCGAACCAGTCTACACGATGAAGCCCTATCACGAGTTCTCACGCGCCAGGACTCTGCCATCACCATGGACGCCGCGAGTGACGATCAGCCCCAGAGCGAGTCGTGGTGGCGAAGAATCACTCGCAAAGTGATCAAGGATCTGATCGGTCTTGACGAAGCCACTCTTGCTGTGATATTTGGAGAGCAACTGGCTGATGATACCTCGCCCACGCCGAAACCACCTTCGCCACTTGCCGCGCGAGCCCTGGAAGAGTCACGAGTCGCATTTCAAGACTCCGATCCAGCATGGGAAGTGAAGCTACTCGATCGCATAGCACGCGAGCTTGGAATCTTGGTCAACACGCTTTCGGAAGTCGATGGCTCTGCCTTTCAGTCTTACAAAAACACACAGTTGGAGGAATTGGAGTATGCAGGTCTCCCACGAAATGTTCCGCGGCAGCTCTCTCTCCGACAACGTCGACGAGAGGAGAGAACACGGCCCGGGAAAGCGCCGATCGACAATGCTTTCGTGCCAACAGTGCCCCAGTCGCCTCTTTCGTCGGGCGCAGATCGGCCTGGCGATACTTCGTTGTGGGGCATTGAAGAAGAGCCCGATGATCTCATCGACGATGAGGAAGCGACAGAGCTACAGAAAGAGCGAGAGTACTGGGAGCGTGACCTTGACGTGAAGATGGTCTTCTCATACCTGAAGAATCGCTTCTCGAGTGTTGAAGCTGAAGCTGTACCAGCTCCACTGTCTGCTGCGGACTCGATTGGACCCCTGCCCCCTTCCTGGGCGACTGTTCCCACCAAGTCTGCAATGGGCACCTCGCCACAAAGCCAGCGCCGGAAAGAGATCATTCGCCAACAGCATCCACTTGTATCAAGAGCAGCCGAGCGAGCTTTAGAGCGAGCGCAAGCCCATGCTGCACATGCACGAAGACGAGAGACTTTGCTGAAGAAACACCAAATGGAGCAGCTTGCCAGGAAACGAACAGGAGAAAGCAGCTGCGCCAGCCAAAGCACAAAGAGGAGTCGACACACCAAGAGCGGCAGCTCGCGACATTACTGGGACATTGGCGGAAGCACTGGCAGCATCCACAGTGGTCAGACCATGTCCTCTGCCCTCGGCGGATGGGGAGAAGTTTGAGAGTGCGGCACCATCTATGGCACAGCGTGATACTCCGCTACGATTTACTATTCTTCTACTCTCGATTTGAGAGAAATTAAGAGAGCGTCCGATTTACCTTGTATTCGATCTCACCTTATACCACTTTTGCTCAGCTTTCCAAGCGAATACATGAACCATTATGCATCACGACGATACCCAGGGAGAATTTCTTTCCCAGTGATAAATACTCCAGAAATATTCCATTCCTCATTCTCAGAACCATCTCATGATTGACGACATCCATCTCGTTTGTTAGTTGATAAAGCTAACATGAAGCGTCAATTTCTTCTTCGATATCTTCTTCTTCGATATCTTCTTCTTCGATATCTTCTTCTTCGATATCTTCTTCTTCGATATCTTCTTCTTCGATATCTTCTTCTTCGATATCTTCGATAATCATGTGGAGGACTATAATGAAGTAATTACTGTATGCGTGAGTCTACCTTAGTGAGGAATATATATACCATAATGGGTGATATATATATTTATATATAGAATCGGTTATAAATGCTTGGCGTAGAGAACGGGAGTAAGGTAGTTTTGGGAAGAATTATGCCATATACCTCGTTAACAATAATGATCGCGAAGTTGTAGAAGAGAGGTGGGCTCGTGATTCTCGCTTGATGTAAGAGTAGTAGTAGTCAGGTAGAGTAATGATAATGATGCTGATCGGTTCTATAGCACAAGAACGACCATGTACTTTCTCAGTATGTCGTCTTCTACTCTCCCCCCTCCCCCTCACTCAGAGCGCGTTGTATTGCTACATATATCTACAGATATTCTCTTTGTGCCCTGAAGAAGGGTTTTATGATTGAGTGGGAGAGAAAGTTCAATCATAATCATAAGGTACTTACTTTCCCAAATACTGTTCTGCGTACGCTTCAGCGCCAAGATTGTTAAGTCTCTCGTCCTTCAATATCACCTCCTGCTCGGAGTCGCGCATGTATTTCTCCACGACTTGTTGGATGCCTTTATTGGCTGATCCCAGGATTCTCGCTGCGAGTAAAGCGGCGTTGACGGAGTTGTTGATCGAGACTGTGGCAACTGGGACACCACGAGGCATGTTGCAGATGCTGAGTAGGGAGTCCATGCCATCTCCAATGGTGGGCTTGACTGGGACTCCTATCACTGGGAGGGGAGTGTATGCAGCTGTCATGCCTGGTAGATGAGCCGCACCTCCTGCAGCGGCGATGATGACTTTGATGCTGGTGGTTGAGGCTTGAGACGCAAACTGAGCCATCCATGAGGGTGTTCGATGCGCGGATGTGATACGAACCGTGTACGGAATACCGAACTTGGTGAGGATTGCGAGTCCTGGACGTAGGACTGGTAGATCGGAGTCGGATCCCATGACAATTGCCACTAAAGGCTCCTCGACAGGTTTTCCGCTGCCGTTTTCGCCAGCGCCAGTGCCAGATGCCGTAGATTGACTGCGGGAAGCTCTAGGCTTTCCTGCATCTACTAGGTCGATCATGGGCTGAATAAGCTGTTCAGCTTCTCTCATGGTAGGAGCACAAACTGTGAGGTGACCCATCTTGCGGCCTTTGCGTGCTTGACCTAGAGGAGAAATTAGCAAAGGAAAGGGCGAACAAAAGGCCAAGTGAACGCACCTTTCCCGTAGAGGTGAATCTTGGTACGACGCTGTTGCAAAGCTGCACGCGCAATTGTGAGATGTGAGTCGGGAGCATCGCCACCAAGGATATTGAGCATGATGCTCGGTTCTCGGAGTTCGAGATCTTCTTGGTGAAGCGGTAGATCAAGTATCGCACGGAGATGGGCCTCGTACTGTGATACAGGGCATGCCTCTATGGTATAATGACCCGAGTTGTGCGGGCGAGGTGCAATTTCGTTGATCAATAATTTGCCACCTATGGTCAAGAACATTTCCACTCCGAACACGCCTTTCCCCCAAAAGCACGCCACCGCTTCTTTTGCCAGATCTTGGGCTTTTTGGTTGACTTCTGGGCTGACACCTCGTGCTGGCGCGTAAGTCAACTTGCATATGCTATCCTCGTGAATCGTTTCCACTGTTGGGAAAGAGAGCACCCCAGTCTCTGTCTTGACGACCATGACGGCAAGTTCCATTCTGCAGTTGCACCAGGCCTCAGCGTACAGGTCCCGGTTTACAGCGAGAGCTTCGAGTGCGGGCTTGAAGTCTGTCTTGGTCTTGACTGCGAAGTTGCCTCTTCCGTCGTAGGCGTCTCTTCGAGACTTCAACATCAGCGGCAGGCCCAACTTGCCACTGACACGTTCCAACTCTCGCTCTGTCGGCTCTGACAGAGCGATGGATTGCGTCGATGCGATGCCGTGCTTCCCGAGGTGCCTTTTCTGGAGGTACTTATCCTGGATCGTGCGAAGTGTTTTCCACGACGGCTGTACATCAACCTTTTCCGAGATCTCTTCGAGCATTTCCGTATCGACGTGCTCAATTTCCACAGTGATGATATCGGACTTGTCGGCCAACTCCTGAATTGCCTTCCTGTCCTTGAATGAACCCTCGACATGACCATCGTGGCCCGACACCTGCTTGGCACTGGATCCGACGGCGTCGAGGAAGTTGACTTTGATCTCCAGAAGGTTTGCTGCTTCGGCTAACATGCGTCCCAGCTGGCCTCCACCGAGGACTCCCACAGTCTTGTCTGACGCCATTGTTGTACCTTTCCTAAGCGAGGGTTGTGGCGAAGGTGCGAAGTGTTCGTGGAATTTCGAGCGATGACTGGACGGAAGCGACATAAAAATTCAAAAGCTACCTACATGTACCTTGTTCTAGGTCATCCCAATCAGGACGGCTGCAGCTGCAAAAGTGAAAACAAAAGACACGATTCTATTTATGCACAAGCACACAGTAGGCGATACTCCTCATAGCGACATAGTATGAGTGATAATGCAAGGCGTGTACATTAGCAAATTAGGGATCTCTGTGACACTGCGACAGGAAGTCTTTTCGGACAAGCCGACCAGAGAATAACTACAAGGATTCACAGTATTCGCCTTGAAACGGGGTTGGAAAGATTCCGGCCGCCGTCGGTGAGCTGCACAACTGCAGGACAGTGATTCGGACACAGAGAAGGAATAATGAATGGGGTTCAAGATTGATCGTTCTTTTATCATACCATGCACTGCGTAGCCATTGGGACTTTCTTATACCCTGGCAGATACGCCTAGGAAACGCCTGATGCAGGGCTCCTTTCATGCTCAGTTTGAAGACGCCATATTTGACTGCAACGCCTACACCATCCCTTGACCCCATCCAAACCAGAAGCCCAAGAGCGACTGGCTTAGACCTTGAAACCTCTCGACCGTCTGCGACCACGGGCACGCTCGAACTTGCGGCCCTTGCTCTCGACGTATGGCTTCTGTGAAAGTTGTTAGTGGATGAGCAAAGAGCTGCAAGATAGGCTGATTCGTACCTTGTCGGTGTGAGGACCAAAACCGAAGTGCTTGACAGCCTCACGGGCGTTCTTTGGACCACGGAGGAGGAGAACGTTGGAGCCGGTTGGCGCGCGAAGGGCGAGCTGGTCGAATGTGAGGCACTCGCCGCCAGCCTTCTCAATGCGAGCACGAGCAGTGGCAGTGAAGCGGAGGGCGCAGATGCTGAGCTTGGGGAGCTCGAGGAGACGGTTGTCATCGGTGACTGTGCCAACCACTGCGCGGATCTTGCCCTCTTGAGCCTCGGCGCTGTGCTTGTTGGCGGTGACCGCAACAATCTTTGAGAGAGACATCGGTGGAGTGTTGATGCGCGACATACGCAGTCTGTTCGTGGTCAATAATCGACCCAAATGCTGTGCGGTATCCCTCTCATGCTCTTTACGCACCTCCTCAAGACAGTGGCATTGAACTTGCTCTCGGTACGGCGGTCGAGGAACGAGTACAGCTTGTGGAGCAGGAGACGGTATGGGTTGTTGGACTTCGGCGCCTGAACGTCGTGTTAATCGCCTGATGTATGAACAAAAGACTTGCAGACATTCTCGTGACGAGAAATGAGTGCTCAATGGCAGGTATGTACCTTTCTGTGGCCTGAGCGCACATGGTGGTTGTCGAGATCGATCTGCACAAGCTGTCAGCGCGACGTCCTAGTAATGTTGAAGCGTCCGGAAGGAGGTTGATCGGTGTCAAGAGGCCTCAAATTCAGTGTTGACTGGCGAGTGCTCTTCAATAGCGCCTGCCTGACCGATGGCGCAGGCACTCCATCGTCCACCAAACGCTCCACTAATGCGACTTACACCCATCTTGACTGTTGTTGGCGGTGTTGTTGGTAACTCGACCCTGTCGAAAGAAGACGTCGAAGTTCGCGACTGAAATGTGGGATGGCCATTTTTGACGCCAAGCCCCGGGATCTCCCGTCGTGTCACCACTTCTTATTCGTTCTCCTTGACTGCGATTATTTCCTGCTCTGCTAAGAGACCATGCACGTATTCACACAAGCAAAAGACCCGTATAGCCGCCGCGTTCAACGGCGACGGTTATCTCGAGAACCTCAGACTCAGCAAACAATTCAATTTCAAGCAGCTGTGCTGGTTGTAAACAAATCCGATGGTTCAGTTCATTCCAGCGCAATACGCAAACGGACAAACCGCATGTGATGATGCTAATCATGAGTGATATGGGCGAAGATATCAACAGTTGACGCATGCTTGAGATTTCATTGCCCTTGAGCTCACTACAACAAAAGCTGATAAGTCTGGTTCATGAACGACGGAATCACTAGCGCGGTAACGGGCCAGAATGAGGTTTTGAATGATGATTTCGAATGTATATCCCAGGTTGTGTACACTGACAATGCGCACATAAGTCTTCACTTCTTCCTCAGACTTTCACACTCCTTGGTCGGCTCTCTGGCGATATCCTAATCTTGCCATCTCCTCTCCTAGGACTCTGACCTGTGGACATAGGCGCTCGTGCAGGTAGCGGCCGCGAAGACGCTGAACCCGTAGTCGACGCCGGTCTTACTGGCCCATTAGTTGCAGGCGTCGCTTTGACAGCATATGGTCGACTCATCGCCGAGACTTTGACCTTACCGTCTGCTGTTCGCTCACTTCGTGAAGTGGATATCGGTGGTCTCGGTAGAGTGGTCATTGCATCCGGTAATGTACCCTTGCGAGGCGCGGGCTTGCTCGGAGGATGTGTTGCAGTGGCACCAGAAGGTATAGGTTTCTTCGCTGGCAGCACGCGGCTTGTCGTAGCAGGTGGTGGCTTCGAAGGCATACCGGCCGCTGGAAGAGCTTTGGGCATAGAGGGTGGACTCTTTTTCACGGGCCCATCAACAGCAGAGGCAGTAGTAGCAGTCGGTTTGGAAGTCCCATTAGAAGTCTTTTTCACAGCACTGCTGGGCTGTACAGCAGTCTTTTTGGCCCCGGAACCATATCCAGTCCCACCAACCGGCCCATCCGCAGCCATCGAGTTCTTCACAGCTTCTCCATAGCCGTTGATGTAATTTCCCACGCCGCCCACAGCACCTGCGATACCTGGTAGTCAGGAGATCAGTAGAAAGTACTGGCAAGTGGTACACGAACCGTTCGCACTTTGTCCCACTGAGCGACCAGTATTCTCAATCAGAGAGCCCACGCCGCCGACTGCATTACCAGCTAGACTCCCGCCAGCTTGTATTCCAGTGGCAGCATAGCCGGCGACTTTATCTGCTACCCAGTTCTTGGCCCATTCCATGATTCTGTAAATAAGGTATGTGAAAGTCGTGTAGTTCCTGCGAGCTGTTATGGGATTGACGCAGTGTATAGACCACGAGAGCATTCACAAGGTTGTAGCATCAACTTCGCCACAACAGCCACCATCACATGGCGTGAGTTCGACCATTCTATTCGCTCCCTGATGTCGCCGATCGTGTATGCAATTGTGTAACGTAGAGTCAAGTTTCGCCCCAAGATTTGCAATTGAATGACGTTGCAGAGTGGAATGCATGTGGAACGCACAGCCACATCATCCCGGTATGTGCTCCGAGACTCACCAATTGCCTCCTGGAATGACTCTGTGTTTTGTGATGTTTGGTGAATTTACTTCGTATGGCATTTCAAGGGTTGAGTTCCTTAGTGAAAGTATATTGCGCGAGAAAGTGAACGTCAGCGCATTGTGAGCATGCCAACTTTCTGTCTAAAGCGCGTTGCAGGTTGTCAATCTACTGCCCAGGGCACATACAGATTTCTGCCGACAATGCACATCCGATAACATCACAGACTACTGAAGTTATGCTATCGCATTCTTACCATTAACGTACTTCAGTGTACCTATCGGCTTGTGCCTTTTTGTGGCAGCCTGTTTCTTCATAGCCGATGCAATCGCGGCACTTGAAGTTGATGGCGTTTTCGTACTCGCTTCTGTGATCCCGTGCACAGACGCAGCCTTCAAGGGCTGCGGCCTCTTTGCACCAAGCTTGAGTGGCCTGCCTGGTATAGATGCTGCTTTCGCGGAAGCAGGACTCTGGCGATTCGCAAATCCGTTAGGCGGCTTCGTTGCTCCAGTGACAGGCCTGGACTCCGCTGCATTGGGTGGTTTAGGCGCTCCGGATGTAGTCTGACCTGGAAGAGCCACTCCTTTGACTTTCGCTCTCTGTGTGGCCAAATGCTTCAGTTGAGCGCCAGCAGCGTGAACAGCCATCGTGGTAATTGGTCGCGTGATTGTGCTCTGTATATTTGCTAGCGGGACGTCGTTCTTCAGCGTATCGCTTGGAAGAGGTGCTGGTGGTGAAGCCAGCCCGCTCTGCGCAGCTGCCTTTGCCAGCGCTGTGCGCTGTACATTTGAGATAGATGTACTAGCTGCTGGAGCCTTCGCCACTTTCCTTGCGATTTCTGGAGATCCAGACTGCTTCAAGGCATCTGCCATCTCAGCTTGCGTCTTCGGAGGTGCTTTCAAGAGTCTATCCAGCACGGTGTTGGGAAGTGGGTTCTTTCTGTTTGCAGCTAGTAACGCCTTGCGAATGGCGTCTTGCTGTGCCGAAGCTAGGGGTGCTTTGCCGATGTTCAACAAGTTGAATTGTTGTGATTGTGCCACTTTACGCATCATCAAATCGAAGTTCAGTGGATCGCTCATGTCTATACTCGACATGGCGCCTGCAGCGGTTGTGATGGGTCCGAATATGCTGAGAAACTCGTCCCAGCCACCACCCTTGACTGACGTTGAGATCGACTTTGCTGGATTTGGCTTGCGTTTGCCTTCTACTGCAAGCATTGCCTTGGCCGGATCTTCAGCAGGAAAATTGCCGAACTTGTAGTAGTAGTCGAGCATGTAGTCCTTTTCCCGCCATCGATTGATGAGCCAGCGGGAGAAGGCTTCATCATCTTCGTATGGAATTTCGGCGATCTTGAACCTGCGAAAGTACATATTGACAGACTTGGGAGGCCTGCCTTCGAACAGCGACGACTTTAAAGTGTAGATATCCTGACCATACATGCCTTTTGGCACGCCTTCATAGGCTATGGTGCAGTCATAGAGCCAGTTCGTGGTAGCTCTCAGCTCCTTCAAGCAGAACTGTAGCCCTGTTGCTCGTGGAAGAAGCTGATGCTTCATGTCCGGCACACCTGTCTTCTCTGCCCACTTTGCTGACTTCTGCCTGGTGACTTCGGACAAGTTGGTACCTTCTGGAAAGATGAGCAGCCACATGGGATCTTTCGGGTTCTTCAGATGATCGAGATGTCGCTTGAAGTTGTAGCGGTCCTGCTCCCATTTCCGGCTGAGGAAGATGAAATTGTAGAACTGCATTCCCCAGCCGATGATCGGAACGTGCTTCAAGCTCTCCTTCAGGATGATGTAGATCCGGCCATGCATCTTATTGGTGTATGCGATCCACCAGAGATAGAGCCAGTCTGTGTAGAGCTGGTGATTGCCCATGAGCACCAAGCGATGCGGAAAGTTGCACTTCAAAGTCCCATCGTCCATCTGAAAGAGTTGTCCCTTCATGGTCTCGTCGCCGCTGACCCGTACGACAGTTGGAGCCCACCACTGCGTGATGGTGGTCATGAGTACGGCGAACGACTCTTTCGTCCAGGCCATGTAGGCTTCATAGAATTGGGCATCGATCAGCTTGAGCGGTGCTCCGATGAACTGCGAGGCCGATATGGCCATGATGCCAGACATGAAAGTCGACGCGGCCGAAAAGGCGCGCTCTGCCTGTCCCAGGCTGCCATGTCGGATTGGATTTGGATTTGCATTGCTAGACTTCAGGCTCACTCCAGCCTGAGTGACCTCGCTTGCTTTGGTCGTCGCCATACCTTAGTGAGCTGTGTGAAGCCACTGTGGTGGAGAACAACATGAAGCGTGATCGAGGCATTGGACGCAGGTGGTCACCATAGCTCGTTTAGAACTACCTTAGAACCAGACAGTGGCGATGCAGTGCAACAGCCAACAGTACCTGATGCACTCACACTCTCACTTCAGCCACAAGCCTCTCATGCCATGCCATGATCATCTGGAGCTGCATCCCTGTCTTCTGCGTCCAGAGGAGTAATGTAAGGTAGAGGAGCTCCGCTGTGACGTATACTGGGTACTGTGGGAGGTGGCGTTGAGCAGAGAACCTGGCAGTTGGTGCGTGTCGCCTGTTTGGAGAGCGCAGCGCATCATTATCGCTGGCACGGCCGTGTGGTGGTACATTAAGGCCTTGTACCTACGTGCTTGTGCTCACTGACCCAGTGTTACATCACCCTCAGAGGATGTCGTTTGCCTAGATACTGTACGTTACATGTAACCACGGTCAACTGCAACACTTCTGTGCCTTTCTCACATATCCTCGTGTTGCCAGCATTGCACCTTGATTGAGCGGAAAAGCAGCAGAGATGGCCGCGGCACTCCATACCGCACCCCATATGAATGGCGTATCTCGCAAGCCCACGGCGCCTCGAGCTCCGATCAAGAAGCCATCGACAGGCACGGCCGCCAGGAGGGCGCCGAATGGTGTCGCCCCCAAAGCGGCGTCAGTAGCAGGCGACAGTCCAGCGACTGGCGGGGGCGTCACCTCAGCGTATGCCATCATGGCCAACAGAATTGCGAATCGCGTCGCGGAAATGGCCGAGAGCATCACATTCGTGGAGAGGTGAGTAGTAGTCTGAGCTGTCTACCGCCTATGTAGATAGTCGCGCTTTTGATAGAGTTTCACGCGCGCTCGTATTAAAGTTTGACTAACGACCACGTCGAGCAGGCCCAAGCCTGTCGAAGCAGAGGCGCAGGGAGAAGCAGAGCAGCTGCAGGAGAAGAAGAGGCCACGGAAGCTGGAGATGCGACTGAACAACAGTGCTCCAGATTCAGTGGCATTCTCGGCGCCGTTCCTCGACAACACCTTGCAGAAGATGCTGCACCTGCAGAATCGCATGCTGAAGACGACGGCCGAGCTGTCCAAGAGCGACGGCGTGGACGAGAAGGTGGTCAAAGAGCACGCGTCGCAGTCGGCAGAGCTGAGCAGGATCATTGCTTTGATATGCGCGGAGAAAGCACGTCAGGGCGCGTGAGGGAACATGAGGCGAGCAGGAGGGAGCCCTGGATACCTGGTAGCCATGCTTGGGAGGAAGTCCGTCGTGTGGACGACAGAGGGAAGTATATGTAATACCGACATTATTCACCAGCACCATCCATCAGTACCGTAAGGCAGTACCACAATCTACGATGTGAAGGAAGACATATCCAGCCTCCAGGGGCATGGCTGGCCCAAAGAGAGCTCCGCGCCCCAAATCATACATGTACTGTACGTGCCCGTACGGCTTATACTAAATACTTACTTCCTCCCAGTGTCTCCAGCAGTCGGCAAGTCGCGCATATTTACATAATGCCGACGTTGAAGTGTCGCCAGGGTGCTGAAATCCACTTGGCATAACGACGGATTCTGTGACGGCGCTCATTCGACAGTCGTACGAGTCCAAATACGCTATAGGATGTATACCGGTTGAAGACGAATCTGCTTCGTTCAGGCAGATACATGTATCTCCCAACTGCAGAACCTGAGTGAGGGACATAGTGGCCGAGTTCACTGTGGATCATGCTCGTCGTTCCCTCGTGGCTCCCTTGTTGCCTTACGTCTCCGAGACCTCCAAGGCGCTAGAAGGTCTCAGGAAGACGTCCCGTTGTTCTATAGGACGACAACTCCTAGCCTCTAGCGACTAAGGAGTAGTGGCGACATTCATCGAGATCTAACGACCTACTAGCGACATCTAACGACATCTAACGACGTCTAACGACATCTAACGACATCTAGTTTTGCTTATTTACGTGCTGACTTCTTCTTTTTGCTGAGATCGATCCAGTAAATTGCTCACCTTCCTGGCAACTACGTTGGAAACCCTTCCATGCTGTCTGACTTGTACAGAACGGCCGATATGGACGCGTGTCGAGTGGTGGTCCGAGAGTGCCGCTATAGCGATGGCGACAGCGACATGGCCGGTCCCTTTGCATCATACAGCGGTGCGGCCTGTCTCGTGTTCGCCTTAGCGAAGGAAGCATATGTACTTCGCCCGCCTGCCTTTTACCAACAGCTACCTTACCGAGACTGCCTCAACCGAGCCAGATGATACCCTCGTCAGAAAACGCCGCCGGAATGGACGACAAAGATACACTTTCAATGCGAGTCTACATTTCGAGCGAACATCCATCGACAGAGCACTGGACTGCAGAGTCACGGACACCTTCACCACCATCTTCAACACTTTCTGACGACACCCAAGTTGCCATTCCGCGCAATGTGGTCGAACTTCTCGAACAGAAGCAGATAGACGTCGACTCACATGGCGTCGTACACTGGCAGGAAGACAGTATAACGCATCCACGACACTGGCCATTATGGAGAAAGACCTTCGATTCCGGCACCATCTGTCTTCTAGAGTTCTTTACAACCCTCATCAGCAACACTGGGTCCTCTGTCGCACGGTATGCTAGCGAAGACGTTCACATTAGCAATGAGCTGTCGATCTTCTGCTTCGTCACACTCTATCTATTCGGACAAGCCGTTGGTGGGCTGGTGTTCCCACCTATCGCGGAATCTTTTGGAGGCAGAACCATCTATCTGTTTGGAGCTGCTGGCTTCAGTATATCTTGCCTGATTATTGGTGCTTCTCCCACATTACCGGCCGTCATCATTGGCCGCTTCATGTCTGGTCTGTTCTCTGCTATGCCGACGGTCGTTGCCGTCGGAAGCATCGAGAATATATGGGATGCCAAAGGTCGAATCTGGGTCATTCAAATATGGGTCATGGTTGCCATCTTTGCTCTTGCCCTAGGTCCTCCAGTGGCGACATATATTAGCGAGTCCAGTATAGGCTGGTGGGTACCGTAACACTTATCGCTGATTGAAGTCCTCTGACCTGTGCATAGGCAATGGGTCTATTACGGTGCGGCCATTGGCAACGCCATCATCATGCTCATGTGCTTCTATATGAGAGAATCTCGCCCTGCTCTCGTGCTCCGCCACCAAGTCCATCTGATCGAAAAAGCCACAAATTTCAAAGGCCTCGCTCTTGACGACGAACTTCGACTGCCAACTATACGTGAATTCGTACAGCACAACCTGATCTTACCGTATGCCGTCCAGTCCATGCGTGGGCACAGATTTCGACTTTTGCTAATATATCTGCCAGACTTCGCCTCTGGTTCACAGAGCCACTCGTCTTTCTCGTCGCCCTCATGGCAGCCGTCTCATTTGGCTTCATCTACCTCTTCGCTGAAGCTCTCCACGTCGTCTACCACGTGAACTTCGGCATGAACGAGAAAGAATCCTCCTTGACCTTCCTTGCCATGGGAGTAGGAGTCTGCCTCACTTGGATCCCTCGCCTCTACGACGTCCATCTTTACAACATCGAGACTAAGACTGGCCTGACTGTTGAACCGGAGAAGAAACTGCTTGGATACTACGTTGCGGCCCCGATCCTCGCTACCGGACTCTGGTGGTTCTCAGTGACCGTCCCACCACTTGTTTCCAACATCACAATCTGGGCCTCAGTACTATCTCTGGTTCTGGTAGGTTATGGCATCGTAGAATTCGACTCCGTGCTTTGCGCATATCTTACCGACACGTACACCTGTTACGCTGGATCCGCGAACGCGCCTGTAGCTTTCTTGAGAGCTGTTCTGTCAGGTGTCTTCCCACTCTTCGCGCCCAAGCTGTTCAATGGTTTGGGGGCGAACTATGCCTTGTTTTTGCTTGCAGGTATTGCTACGGTCTTTTGCGGTGTTGCAGTTGGATTCAGGTTATTTGCAAAGAGAATCAGGGAGAGGAGTCCTTTTGCAGGCAAACTCCAGGGGAACGAGAGGGTGAAAATGGAGATGAAGGTGCAGAGGAAGATCATCGTCGCTGGGCAGGTGTAGTCAGGTAAGGTGGATGGATCATGAAGGGATGATGGTGCTGGCTAGTTGCCCGCTCAAGGCAAAGTGCCTCTCGAAAAGTTGATCGTTGCGATGCGTATTGAATTTTTGAAGATCGTTTTGATAGATGCAGAATATGTAAGAGCATAGGAGGATCATGTATGGAATACTGGTCACGTCTCTTATGCAGAAAAGTCTCGTCGGTCGTCGATCATTGACATGCCACTCACCAGAAGGGTTTCGCACCACTGTTCGTAGTTCTACCGAACTTTCGCCGGAGCTCTGAACTCACTTGAACAGGTCTTGGCCTGGTCTTGGTGAATCATTCTCATTTGTGGTAGTCCTGAGATATTTAATTGTCCCCTGGGACTAACTTCTGCTTCATATGGATATTGTGAAGAGTATTTGTGAAGAACTGTGTTCCAAGTACAACACTACACGTGCAGTAGTAGAGCTCGAAGAGTAGAACAGGGAGTAAGGACCTGAAGATGCCAGGATGCTGGCATCGCGAACGCGAGGTGTTGGTGGCGATAGGCCAACTTTGATATTGATGCACTTTCGCCCACACTGCAATTCGTTATACCGCTCTGTACACTTCCCACTCCATCATTCAGCTCCTCACCGACGTGCCCAAAGGTCCGGCTCGTGGCCTCCTCCGCCAAGAGACTGCACACCAAGATGGTATCTCGCAGGCTGGTCCCTTCGACAGTCACTGAACAAGCCCACTTGCCGCTCCCGACAGTCGGCAACGGTGGCACTCCAGAACAATTACGGGACTTTATTGTTGAAGTTGCAGCAGACCTGCGCGAGCTGAAGAAGTTCTACAATGTCAGCCTCTCCATGACACGAGTTCAACGTTTGGGCGAATACATTACTCAACGCAGAAATGAATTGGGACTACGCTTCCGAAGCTTTGCCAACTTGGATCAGCAAGGTCGAGTAGACTATCATCTCATCAACAAGTATCTCGAACGCACCTGGGGCGAGCTGCAGATCGAATGGGCGCAGATGACAGAGTTGAAGCCACTCTTGGGCAGTTGGGCTTCTGGTTTGACGGAACTGTGTGAACGAAGGCAAAAGGTAACTCCGACAGATGGCCAGTATGCCGCCCAGGTGCTGTCACACGCGAGCGAGGACATTAGGGCGCTTTCAGCGCATATCGAAGATGGGACTTTCACCATGAAGGAGAATCGCTCGGGGGCTTTCCGAGCAGCGCAGCAGATCGAGGAACTCGTCGAGCTTTTGGCCGAATGGTATAATTTCTACGCAGGCTATGATCCACTCTTTACATGGTGGACGTCGCAACCATTCGAGACAATCTCAGCACAGCTCCCAGCCTTTGTCTCGACGATCAGAGAACGCTTAGTCGGCATCAAACCCGGCAACGAGGATGCCATAGTCGGGCAACCCATTGGCAAAGCTGGAATCTACGCGGCGCTTGCCACCGAAATGATCGCGTATTCACCCGAAGAACTCATCCAGATCGCCGAGAAGGAATACGCCTGGTGTGAACAAGAAGCCATCGCAGCATCTCGCGAGCTAGGCTATGGCTCCGACTGGAAACAAGCCCTCGAGCACGTCAAAACCATGTACGTCGCACCGGGAAAGCAGCCAGAAATGGTCCACGAGCTCGCCTCAGAGGCCGTGGAATACGTGACCAAGCACGACATGGTCACACTTCCGGAGATAGCCAAAGAGTGCTGGCGCACATTCATGATGACGCCTGACAGACAGAAGGTGAACCCTTTTTTCCTGGGAGGCACATCCATCATCGTGTCGTACCCGACCGATACGATGAGCCACGAGGACAAGCTCATGGTCATGCGCGGCAACTGTCGCCCTCTCTCGCGCAGCACCGTGTTCCACGAGCTCCTGCCGGGCCATCATCTGCAATATCACTACATGGCACGCAGTAAAACCTACAGATCCATGTTTCAGACCCCGTTCTGGATTGAAGGCTGGGCGTTCTATTGGGAATTCATCTTATGGGACCGCGGCTTCCCTGAGACACCGGAGAACAAGATCGGAATGTTGTTCTGGAGAATGCATCGCTGCGCGAGGATTGTGTTTTCTTTGAAATTTCACTTGGGGCACATGACGCCGCAGGAGTGCATCGACTACCTCGTGGAGCGAGTCGGGCACGAACGTGCTACAGCGGAGGGAGAAGTGCGAAGGAGCTTCAATGGTGACTATGGGGCTTTGTACCAAGCGGGATATATGCTTGGCGCTTTGCAATTGTATGCTTTGCGGAGGGAAATTGTGGATACGGGGATGATGAAGGAGAAGGAGTTTCATGATAGGGTGTTGAAGGAGAATAATATGCCGATCGAGCTGCTGCGAGCTCTGCTCACAGGCGAGGAGATTCAATGGGATCGGAAGGCTTCGTGGAAGTTCTATGATCTCTGATGTGAATTTGTAAAAATACGGACTACCTGCCGCCTGCGCCACGCTTGAAACGATATGTCGTAAGTCGCAATCATCCTAGCCTGCTGTCATTCGTTACCGTATGCCACTATATCTCTGCTTATGGGATGGACACATCTTGTACAGCAGCAATATCTGAGGAGACGACTATAGCCGGAGCTGACAGATTAGCAGACGGCGCGAGAACCGAGTCTGCATCCAGGTGCGGTATTGTAGACAAGACGCTTTGCGTTGAAGCTCGCGTAGGATGCGGAACTTCTAGAGTATCTCGACGCTCCCGTTGCCCCTGATTTAGATCAGTGGCGCCTGCAACCTGTTCTCTTTCCGTTGAAGTGCGATCAAGACCGTCTCCTGGGCTTTCGCTGTTTAAAGTGTATGACCGTAGCCTGCTCAGTCTGATCGTGCCAGAGTCGCTCGAGGCGCGCATGGAGTGAGCATTGTCGTTGTATGTTGAGCGCGTCCGCGTCAAACCACTATGTCTCAACGATTCGCCAGGGATTTCAGGGAAGTCCATGGCACTGCCTGTGCGGAAGTCAGAGGTATCGAACCTGTGTCGCGCAGGCTGGCTGATGTGATCGCTGAAGCTAATCAAGACTTTGGCAATCTGATGAAGAATGCCTCGTGTCTCGGGAGGTCCTGATCCAGGCTGGATGTGTTCGTCTCCACGTCTCTTGCGTTCCTTGCTCATTTCCTCTGCTAACAGAACATAGATGGAGCCAAGCACTGCAAGGCTCGTACCTGCTATGGGCGCCCACTGTCCTACATTTGCCAACGGCTCCGTCATATAGTCAACCTCTGCCGAGAACAGATTGCGCTCGCCAATAACCAGAATAGTCAGAACTGCGCCTCCAAATATTACAGTGACAGCATACTTGCGGATTACCTTCAAGATGATATTACCATTCATTGGGCCGAGGGACCCCGCGTTACCAAAGATTTTCTTGTGGTTGATTTCAAGGATGTTGAGCCAAGTCGACACGCAGAGAAGGATGGCGGGAATACAACAAGCAGCGGAGAGCAGAGTGGCCGTGTTGAAGTTGAACTTGGTAGGGGCTGGCACTACGTAGATGTTGTCGGCACTGGAATGAAGTCGTCAGCTTACAAAAGTCGTGATCACGATCTGATAGACATGCTCATCCAATGACATGGTCGTCATTGGTTGCGCCAACAACGTGACTTACCTACCACCTCGGAGAGGTGAGAATGGTCCCTTGACCTGGTCGCAGATCACGCCGCAGTTAGCTCTGCCATATGGAAAGGTGCTTGGGTTGGACGACAACGGCTCTTGGTTGTCATCTTCAAAGCATGGAAACGAGTGGATGCGGTAGAACTCCACGGCCAAGCTGAGCAGACCAGCAAGCACGACTACCGCCCAGACGAAGATGGCATTGCGTCCCGCTTCGTCGTTGTACGTGCCCGACAACCGCACAGTCAACGGGCCGACTATGGCACCGATGGCGCAGAACTGAAAGGCACCGTAGACGTCCATGTCCACGGCCTCGCTGATGTGCTCTGCTGCCAAGACTATCGCATGAAGAGCAGCGACCATGGGGAACAGCAGTGCTGCCGCCAAGCACGCATTTCTCAGCCATGCCACTTTGCGAGCGAATATGCACGCTGCTACCAAGCAGTAGTACCTGTTGTCCGTGGTCAGCGACCTCACTCGGTATGCGAGAATAATTAATGGCGGGCGGTGCGAACTCACAGCACCCGAGATCCTGGCCCATATTGCCCGGATACTGGCCAGGCGCAGATGACCTCGATGCCCGTCCTTGCGGCGGCCTGATCCGAGAGAGGTTCGGCTTCAAAGATGTCGAGGGGGTATACTGGTGCATGCTCTAGCACCGGCATAGCTCGCGGCCACTTCGTTCACTTTGTTCACTTCTTCATCTAGCAGGTCTAGTTGTCGTACTTGTCGTGTGTGAGCGCCCCTCGGCGCATAGGGCTGACGTCCGAGGAGCAACGGCTAAGGATATGGATCTAGATATGGATATGGATATGATTATGGATATGGATATGGATATGATTGTGGATATGATCGAGCATAAGAGGCTGACTGGGACAGCCGTAGACATGGTATGTCGCAGAGGATGGTTGGTGGCGAGGAGCACCCAAAAGGGACAGACAGCCACCTTCGTGTTACTCCCATTCTCCATGTACATGTACTCTCTCTTAGTAGGAGCTGGACGCGTCGGAAGGATCGAAGGACAAGGCAGGCTAACAGACAGGCAGACACAAGCTCGGCTCGGCTCGACACGCTGCGACTATTCGGGCCCGCGTTGTTTCAGACCGCATCGGGCTTAGCTCTCTCCTTTCCCCCCTCTATATATTCCTGCCGCACGCCACACTCCGCACTCCATGTACTGCACTACATGTACCGGTCAACTGTGCTCCTCTTTGATATACAATCTTGGTAAGACACCGACACCGTCCTACCCCATGGTCCTAGCAGTAGCATGTTCTATTAGGCCAAGACACACGCTATACGGACTCTTTTATGTGCTCAGCTGCTCCCGATGAGGATTCAGCCTCGTCGAACCTCCCAAGTCACGCAACAGAGCCTAAATTCCCTCCTTCTCATGGCAGCATCAGTACGTCGTCTGACGAGCACTTCAATCTATTTATCACGATGGTGATCGACGAACGGGTATGGTCATTGCCTCCGTAATGGGCATATCATGTCGACTGGAAGCAGGAGCGCTCACAGGATTCATGCTGCTACGATCGTTAGTTGGCGCAAGCAGACTCCTCCTCATCTCGCTTCTGAAAAGCCAGTGGTTGTGATGAAGGTACGTGCTGAGATGGAAAGTGTTGCTTCACGCATTCCCTACAAAGCGCATGAATGGTGGCCAATGAGGTGACGTTGCAGGTGAGCTGAGCTGCCGGTGGGTGTGAAGTGTGCTTTAGTACAATCGGCTGGAAAGCTCTCGGTTCAGACTAGCCCATCCTCACCACCGCAGGCTGAGCAACAGCACCTGAGGTACGCTATACATCTACAACAAACTCACTCTGCCTTCTCACGGCCAACACTCACTACGAAATTGACTGCACGCAATGCATATATACCAAGGCAACCGTGTCCAGAATAGTACACATTGCAAAGTGCCAGCCACAAACCGAAGCGGCGACTATGGCCGAAAACGCTTCTGCGACGAGTCTGGACACCAACGAGATCAGGAGCTGGCGCTCAATTATCACCCTCATTGTCTTCGTTGTGACGAGTAAGTGAAAAGAATGGACATGAATTGGGCCAAAGCAGGGCCGGAAAGGCTGACCATGTCCTTAGACGTGATCGTGCTCTTCCCGTTCTACATACCGATCTACGTGCCAAAACCATGCTATAATGGTATCGTCGGAGCACTGCGCGCCATGCGAGTGATCCCGAAGAGGAATGTCCGGGCACGCAGTACTGAGCATGGACAGGCTGCGGGAAGCAGCTTCGTCCGCCTCCGCTTCCACATGGGAATGATTACAGCTCCACTCATCGCAGATTTGTTTCTGTTGGCTATCCTGGCAATTGGTCGGCGAGAAGTCCATGTGAGTGTCCCATGGCGACTCATTTGCTCACTGCTGATTCTCTTCAGGATGGCACCGTCGGTGCTGACAACATCAATCCAATCGACATTATGGCTTTTTTCCTCACACTTGCGTACATTGCCATATCGATCGATGCGTCAGGCCTGATTCGCTGGCTTGCTTTCAAAGTGCTCCAAAAAGGGGGTGAGAATGGACATACACTGTTCATCTATCTCTACTCATTCTTCTTCCTGCTTACATGTTTTGTGGGAAACGACCCTATCGTGCTGTCTGGAACCGCCTTTCTCGCATATATGACGCGAGTATCCAGCAATATCAAACTCCCACGAGCCTGGATACATATGCAGTTTACTGTAGCGAATATCGGTTCAGCGATCCTGGTTTCCTCCAATCCCACGAATCTGGTGCTGTCTGGCGCCTTCGAAATCAAGTTCCTGCACTATACAGCCAACGTTATTGTGCCGGTCCTTGCTACAGCCATACTCTTGCTCCCATTTCTGCTATATATTGTGTTTCCTTACGAAGCACTTATCCCGTCGAAGATTGAGCTCCACCGGCTGCCGGAAGAGGCTAAGCACAAGCCGCCAGTGAATCCCAACATCCCAAACGCTCGTGGAACAAGCGAGGAGGAGGAGAACGAGGATGACGAACACGCACAGCAGCTTCTCGAGGAGATCATGAATCCGTTCTTGGACAAGGGTGGCGCCTGGTTCGGTGCGGTCATAATGGCGGCGACACTTGTCACCATTCTGGCCCTGAACGCATCAAGTCAATCTGGACATGAGCATCCCATCTTCTGGATCACTTTACCTGCCGCGTTCATTATGTTCTGTTTCGATCTGACCCTCGGTTGGATGAGTAGACATGAGACTCGAAAGCTCGCTCATGACGGTAAAGAACGAATAGAACAGAACAAGTTGAGGAAATCGACCGCTGCGCCAGTAAATGTCGAAGTTCAACCATCGTACGATGCAATCGGGAATCCTGCGGCTCCCATAAAGTCACCAGAAGAACTTTCCTCAGAACAGAACGCGTCCGATCTCGAAGATACCAGAGCTTCGAACACCACAGCGCA
This sequence comes from Mycosphaerella sp. Ston1, assembly GCA_000504405.2. NCBI lineage: Eukaryota > Fungi > Ascomycota > Dothideomycetes > Mycosphaerellales > Mycosphaerellaceae > Mycosphaerella > Mycosphaerella sp. Ston1. The sequence continues at coordinate 34,393 of KZ105310.1, forward strand.
TAAGCCTACGGATAGCGAGAAGTTAGCGGAGACGTTCCCAGATTCGATTGAGAACCAACCTGGCCCAGCCACTCTCCAGTCACTCGTGGTGGGCGCATATCATTGGTGCCAGGTGACATTCCCCACCGTGACCACCGTGGCTACACATCTTCCATGGAAACTCGTACCATTCGCCTTCTGCATGTTTGTGCTAGTGCAAGCTCTCGTCACTCGAGGCTGGGTGCCAGTATTCGCATACGGCTGGGATCACTGGGTCAGCAAAACGGGAACTGTCGGCGCCATCGGTGGCATGGGATTCCTTTCTGTGATCCTGTGCAACTTTGCCGGCACGAACATCGGCACCACCATTTTACTCTGTCGCGTCGTGCAGGCCTGGGTACAGATTCACGAGCAAAACGGCACTGTGATCACAGAGCGGACTTTCTGGGCTACGGTCTATAGCATGGCGATCGGCGTCAATTATGGAGCGTTTAGCACCGCGTTCAGCGCCTCTCTGGCAGGATTGCTGTGGCGTGACATTTTGGCGAGAAAGCATATCCAGGTCAGGACTCTGGACTTTGCTCGAGTCAATCTCCCAATTATCGCGGCAACAATGGTCGTGGGTCTGGTGGTCCTGATAGGAGAGGTGTATATCGTGAGAGACGAATCACCATACGTGAGAGCATAGACCACTGTATATGAGATTTCTACGACGAGGTGATAAAAACACACCAAATGACCATCTCTTCAAATCATGCTGGAATGTTATGAAGTCGTGCTAAGCACAACTAATGAGCTCCGAACGGGGTATTCGGCCAGTACACATCGGACTAGTCACTAATGCAAATCGTATTACCTATTCGTACGTAATTTGCGCATACATCTGGGAATATACCTCTATATATATATGTCTTGGAATTGACTAAAATTCCAAAGCAGGCGCAGCACCTCTGCTATCTACCCTGCAAACTTATTGTTCTGTGCTAATTGGTCTAGTTTCCTGTTGGCAACTTCAAGTAATGAATTGCAACACCCCTGATCTTCCTCTCTCTCTCTCTCTCTGAACTTTCTGTACGACAGCCAATCCCAACTCAAACCATCATAGTGGCCAATTGTGAATCGTGATGGCTTACATATCACTGATATCAGTATCGATGTACATACCGATCCAGCGGCAGTCGAATGGCATTTTCTGCGGCAGTCCAAAGTACAACAGTCCTCTGACCGACTGCTTCCTTCTGGGGCACACACCAGCATATTGCCACCCTGACTTGCTCTGGCAGCTGATCAAATTGTCGCCGGAGCAATATATGTAATCAGTTCCAGCCGGGCCAGGAATAGCGCGATACTGCAAGAAGTCCCAGGTTCCCGCCGTGTTCGGCGCGACACCAGCCATACCAGTTGCCGGGCTGATCTGCAGCAGCTCTCCGTTGGGTCCGAATTGGAAGATGGAAGATTGCTTCTTGTATGCGATTGGGTTCAGAGCCACAGCGGCGCCCTCGCCGGGAGAAACAGCGAGCCAGCGCTTGTCCATGATAGTGTTGGAACCGTCGGTCTTGATGCGGAAACCCCGCTGAGTGGGAAGGCCGACATAACCGTTTGAGCCTGCAATGGCAACTTCAAAATCACCGCGATACTGGCCGGCGTTGACGTTGTTTGCAGTAGAGATGGGGGATCCCCACCAGACGCACTTAATGTTCGTGACAGAGGGAGGGTTCGAGCAGGAGGCGTCGTTAGGGTTGACGGAAGGATCGCGCTCAAAGTAGACGTTGAAGGAAGTGCAGCCTGCAATGGCATTGCACTTGTTCGCGCAGGTTTGGACATCGTAAGTGTTCAAGAGGGAGAATCCGAGATATTTGTCGGCATTGGGAGAGGCACCAGTGTTGTTGAAGACCGACTTGAAACCGACTGGTACATTTGCGGCGTTGGCTGCCGAAGAGTAGTATGTGTCTGCGCGGAAAGCAGCAGCATTGTCCGGTGTAGACCGGTGAGCGATTCCTGATGGTTGTGGGTGGCAGGTTGTATCGGCGCGCTTCGCAATGATGGTGGGCGTGGCTGAAGCAAGGGTAGTCGCAGTCACCAAAGGAGCGTTTGGAGCCGTCTGATAGACAACTGGAGGTCCTGGAAACATGGTGACAGCGGCATCTTGAGGAGCAGCGATGGCAAACGAGGCCATGCCAAGGATAGCTGCCGCAATAGACGAAGAAATCATGATCGGCGATCGATGTGCTTGCTGCTGCAGATACTGATGAGGGAGCTGATTGTTTTGTTACCTGGACGATGGCAGTCCTCAGTATATATGCTGACCCGCTGATGCCCAGGTCGAGGTCTCATTCTCGATACCGCAATGATTCAAGGGCTATCGGTTGCATACGAGCAATTACCCACTCTTCTGAGTCTCGACCTGCCGTATCTAAAACACGAGCCTGATCGTATCCTTAAAAATTGTAAGCCTGAAGCGTTGCTGATGATGAGTGAAGTCGGCATTGTTGTCGTGGTCGAAGCCATTGCGGAAGCACAGTACCATTGAGCTCGACTTGGTCCGTCAATCGCTGTTCGTTTACTGGTCGTACCTCCTCCTACGACTATGAGACATGGCGCAGTCTTGGAGCCTTCGTTTCCAGGAGTCCGAGTTCGAGGCCGAGACAGCCTGTGCAGCGATATCAGGGACCCAGTGACGAGGAACTTCCGTCGTGCTTCATCGGCGACTGCATTGTCAATAGCCGCGTGAAGAGTGGTCACCTGTATTGATCTAATGCTGGGCGGGTGGCTTGTCGGGCCCGGGAGTCATGTTTTCTTTGGTAGCTTTCGGCCTCGAGCACGTTGGTAGTCTACCCTGAATACATGTATGGTACGGTTACGAGGGTGTCCGACGTCGTCTATGTCGCCCGATAGATAGGAATACTGCGTAGAACGTCACGAGTACCGGAAGGATACTACTGCGTTGCTGTATAGCCCTATGTGTGCGCCAGAAATAGTCAGACCCCTTCGTCGTATACAGCAGAAGAGGCGGCGAGTTGGATAGGATGGGGACTTTCGTGGCTTCGTGTAGGAGCGAATCAATCCTGTCCCAAATGATGGCGAGGGCGATGATGCTGAAGTGCCGTGGACAGGTTGCACACTACGCTGAGGTACCTATCTACGGTAGCTTACCTTAACAGTCCTTTCCTTCAGCTCCACCCATTACTTTTGTACACACAGACACACACCATCAGAGTTCACCCATCATCCCTGCAATGCCACAAGAATATGCAAGTCGGGTATCTTCGAAGAGCGCAGCATTCCAGCAAACTAAAACCCAAAGAAACTCGCAGAACTCGGTGAACAGAGTCTCTAGTCGTCCTTCCCTCCAGCGCTTGGGGACTGGGAGTAGACTAGTCCATACCTTTCCGTACAGTAACAGCCGTAAGTTGTATACTCACTCTTTCTCTCCTTCCTTGGACCAATCTACTTCTTGTTGATGTCAAGGAGCTTGACATCGAAGACGAGAGTGGCCCCGCCGGGGATCGAAGGAGGCGCACCACGGCTACCATATGCATGGTTGGCAGGAATGGTGATCCGTCGCTCACCACCAGCAGCCATGCCAGCGATACCGATGTCCCAGCCCTTGAT
>KZ105310.1:44220-54715 GCA_000504405.2 Mycosphaerella sp. Ston1
GCTGGGTGTGCTTCTTGCAGTCCTTGCCCTTGCAGTAGGTGCGGCGAGTCTTTGGTACGTTCACCTGTAGAATAAGACATGCGCGGTTAGCGACATGGTCTTGTCTTTATTCAGGGACGTCACGTTGAACAACGAATGAATGGTGTTCAACGCGGCTCTCCGATGGAAATTGAATTCCATCCACCTTGTCGCGCCACGAGGACGCGAAAGGTGTTCCGCATATGGTATGTGTGTATCCTGTGTCTGCTGCTCCTCCTACAGATCTGACTTCTTACAGCACAGTGCATGCATGCGTACAATGCGCATCTTTGCAGAGTCTTGCCTCATCCGTCTTTCCATTCATCCTCCTCTTGCGATACCATAGCGGATCGGAGAGCGGCGCCATTCGTTCATCGTGGTGAGTTTGAGCTATTTCTTACCATCTTGGCGGTATTGCTCCGGTGTCGAGGTCGTTGGGTGGTGAAGGGTGATAGTCCTGTATCTTCTGATGTTCCTGCAAATGCGGAGTTGAAAATCAGTGGAGGCGCCAAGAATTTCTTGTTTCCTCAGGCACTCATCGTGCACGCGCCTTTGTGAGTGTTCGTGCGACATTTGAGGACTACATTACTGTCTACACATCGACATATCGACAAAGTAGAGGGGGCCTTACTACGGAAAACTTGGAACTTGTGTGGCGTTCATGTCTAGGCACATATCAATGGAGAATACTTAGCTACCTAGGTAGCCAGCATTTTTGCAGCGGAGATTTGCAAGCTTGTACACTTCTCAATCGTGGCAGCAGATCTGGGGTGGACCATAATGCAGTGCATTGCCAATTGGAGCTGGTCATGATAAATGGCTTAAAATTCTCTTCAATATTGCGCTTCGGAAACTTGTACAAGAAATTTCATCCCAGACGTGGTATCATAGGACTCTCCACCCGTCCTAGCCTCAAAATCGACCTCTCATCACCAACAGCAGTAGTAGTGCCCTCACTTCCCTACGCCAGCCTTTGTGCTAAAACTCCTCGTTGTCTTGATCTGTGCTCCAAGAGCACTGGCTGGTCTCACTTGTTGCGCAGCAGCTTGTCCCAACTTCGACAGCCCGTTATGTCCTTTAGTCTGAGAAGACACTGTCTCAGCAATCTTCCCAAATCAACAGGATATTCAGATCTTCTACGCTACCTGGGCAAGAATGGCGAAAGCACTCATTACAGCTGCAGAGCCAACCATACCAGCTCGCACAGCATTCTGTCCACTCCACTTCTTGATCAGATCAAGCGTTTCTTGGTCGCCAGGTGCACCAGCAGCTCCAGAGGCTCTAGCTTCGAGAGGCGTGAGAGTTGTTGGGCCCATGACTGCGATGGTGTAGGGGACGATGGAGGGTGCGATAACTGCTGCTGTTGCGTATAGGGCTGAAGGGGATATTGGAAAGCGGCCTGGGATGCCTCGTGCTGTGGTAGTGAGTGTTAGCGAGAATTGTTCGACTATGCGATTGGTGATCTGTAATACGTACTCTGGAACGCTAGGAAGGTGAAGCATGCTGCGCAGGTGAGGGCAAATGGTGGTGCGAATGACTTTCCGAGGTTGAACGCTTTGCTCCATTGCTTTGCAGTAAAGGTAGCTGAGTCCTTCGTGGCGCCTGTCTCCACGACTGGAATGGTCAGGACTGTGAAGGAGTAGATGTAGGCTGTTCACCAGTCAGCTGTATGCCATTTGCAGAAGACTCCGCTGTAGGCATACCTGTAAGAAAGGACGCGCTTGAAAGACCAACCAGTGCCGCTGCGGGCACCAGCTTTTGGGCAAGGCTCATTGTTGCAAGATGTTCTAGCTCGAGGACGCTTTTGAAGCTTAAGGTAGGGTAGGTGAGTGATGAGCAGAAGAGGAATGCGTAATCAGCAATTGAGCAGTCTTAAGTACTTATCTACGTGTCACGCTGCTATAATTGATGGAGAAATAGGGCTTTGATCGCGGTGCTATAGTGTGGTTTAGCAATGTGGATCGCATCAACACTGACGTGAGGAGTCGACTCGTCGGACTCCGGTAAAACCGAATAGTCCTCCAAAGCCCTGAATGCAAGGACAAGGCCAGGCCGGCACAACGTGGCGGCAACAGTTGGCGCATATTGGCATATGCAGAGATGATGTGATGGTTATCGTGTATTGAATTGATGTTTCGCCATACAGCGCAAATTGGACTTGTATTAATGTAGATGTTGTCAACTTCTAATTCCTGCCAGCTCATGGCCAAAGCTCACTGGCAAGTTCTAAAGTGAATGACTGTTCAATTTCCCCATTCCGAGTGAGCCCATTCACAGATCGTGAGTGCATGTGTAGGCGCAAAGAAGAAAGGGTTATAAGAAATAACATGCAAAGTAGGGTGATCGTGCCGAATCATGCAACCTTCTTTGGCTCCGATCCTTTCACAAACTTGGTATGCGTGCCAGTGGCTACGATATTGCCTCTCTTACCGTCCTCCACCTTGAAGATGTTGACTCGCGTGAAGGCAACATTGCCACCAACACGTTCTGCAATGCCTTCAATCTCAATCTCTTCGCCGACCTTAGCACCACTCTGGTAAGTGACGTGGATGTCCAAAGAGACTCCACTGCCAGAGCGCAAGTCCCAGCTGGATACTGCCATGCCGCCAGCCCAGTCAACAATTGTGGCTGACACTGAGCCGTGCAGACTGCCACCACTGTTCATGTGATCCTGTGAGAGGGGCAGCCTTGCGACAACGTGCCCTTTGGTGACACCGGTGATGACGATGGGCGTCAAGAGGAACTTGTAGATAGGAGACGTGGGCAGCTTGGTACGCACGAGCTCCTCGATGTGCAGGTGCTCATGACTTTTCTCCCCAGCCATGGTGGGCGATTGCTATGCATGCGTGTCAGTCATCTGAATTTGCACCACAACTACGACTGCATCGGCCACGAGGAGAGTGGCAGAGAAGCCGCGTGATGTGTGGAGTGGTGATATCGGAGGGTGGTGTGCGTGCGGGTTGCGGGTGTACCTTTGGCAGAAGAGATTTGCGCGGTGGGAGAAGTCTGCACAGGAACCGTGCGCACCTCAGTAGTCCGGGCCAGAAACCTTGCTTGGAGCCTGGCAAACTGGGAGCTTCTTCACCGTGACGTCGAAAACAGCTGGACAGGAGTGAGTGGACAACTGGACCACGCTCCACCTTTGATGGCTGACAGAGCAATACGCCCTCCTTCTCTGATACCAGTTGAGTATTGCTGTCTCGCGCTTTCCCACTCCTTTTCCTTATTCCTCTTCTTCTTCTGCTTCTGCACTTTGCTCTCCTTCTGTCTTCTGCTGCCTCCCTGATCTCCCCAGTGACTTGGCTCCTATATAACACATGCTCGTATTGGGCAAGAGACGCGTGATGCAACCGGAAGCTTAGTTGCCAGGCCTAGAGTCAGCTGAGACAATCGCTGTTATCCTTCCACTTCCCCTTTACACGAAACGCAGTCAAATTGGCGCGTCTCCATCGCCTTCCAGGGCTCTCTGGCTGGGCACAGACCGTTAGGAAGAGTCTACCTTCATGGGTGTCCGGCTCTGAACACAAAGGCAGGTCAGCGACCCAGCCAACGATAGGGTCTGCTCAATGGGCCGACAAGAAGCCCGATATGGCTGCTCAGGAGGAGAGCGGGAGAAGCTATCTGAGCAAGCTGTCACCTTGGACGCGAAGTCCAACGATCATGCCCAGTAAAGACAAAGAGGCAGAGCCAGAACCAGCACCAGCACCATTGCAACAACAGAAGGGAGCAGACCATGTAATCAGCCATAGACACCGATTGAGCTTGCGGAAGTATCCTCGAGATTGCCCCAGGCTACGACCACAATGGTTCCACGCCGTAGATGTGCCCAAACGACGACCCAACCTCAGCGGAGTAGTGAAGGAGGACGAGAAGCCCCCAGGAGTGCCAAAGAAGTATGCTGCGTTTTCGAAAACGGACTCGAAGGCGATCGAAGCAGCATTCCAGAAGCTGTTGGAGGATGAAGATGCAGAAGACAAGACGACGATACACACTGGGGACAAGACACAAGGGCGATCGGACGGCAAACCGAATTCCAGCCTGAAGGAGCGCACAGCTAGTAATACTGCTACTAGCATCAAGGTGCCCGTTAACGAGGACTATCTCTTCGATGTAGACGTCGAGCAGCGAGAGCTAGGGCCAGCGTATTGGCATGGTCCAGTATATGATGTTCGTAGAGGAACGTGGTTCTACCAAGATGGAAGTGTACAACGGCCGTGCGATGAGAACCTGGCCGCGCAGCTAGAAGAGGGATACTTGAAAGTAAAAGCCTGGAAGCTGCCACCACCACCGCAGAAGGATGTACCACTCAAGACGCGATCAGCTTCGCAACCAAGGTCAAGGCCAACTTCATGGACGCCAGGGCAAGATATCAGCTCGCTAACAGAGCAGGCTTTACCGGCCAAAGGATCCAGCTCAGACCTTCGCAAGAAGGCTGTAGAAGACTCTGTAGCAGCAGGTAGGCCTACCGAGAATACGCGAGATGAGCATGCGCAGAATACATATCGGTTGTTCGGAGCACACATGAACAGCGTGGTAACCTATCAGGACGCTACCACCGCCTGGCTATTGACTGACGACTGGATGACACGGATGAATTACACCGTATATCAGCGGTTCACCTCCGGTTTTGCAGGTGTCAAAGTCACTCGCGGCTGGGTGAACCCCGAGCAAAAGAAGGAGAGCAAAGATGAAAAAACGGGAAAGGCGGCCGAGGACAGATCGAAGGCGTCGAAAGACGACCAGACAGGTGAAAATGTGGAGGAGAGCAAGGCTGAGCGGGTTAGCACATCCGAGAACATGCGGCAATCGCTTCAACGTCAGATGTCAGCTCTGATGGAGAACCCAAGTCAAAGTGAAGATCGTGCAAAGCAAGAAGAAGAGGCACGGAAACGTGATGAACGGGAAATTGAAGATGACTATCGCGAGACCGAGGGAGATGAGCAGGGTCGTGATATCGAGCACCTGATTCTCGTCACCCATGGAATAGGTCAACGGCTGGGCCTTCGCATCGAAAGTGTGAATTTCGTGCACGATGTGAACACTCTGCGGAAGACGATCAAAGCAGTCTACGCAGAGTCGCCAGATCTCAAAGCTCTGAATGCTGAGCTCGACGGTGCGGAATCGGTCAACAGTCGAGTGCAAGTCCTGCCAATCGCATGGCGACATTTGCTCGATTTCCCCAAGCAAAGTCTACGGCACAATCGCAAAGAGCACGATCTGGGCGATACTGATATTGATGATGAGGATTATCCCAATCTGGAAGATATCACGGTTGACGGCGTGCCTGCTGTTCGCAACCTCATCACGGATCTAGCTCTGGACATTCTACTTTATGATTCACCAGCATACAAAGACCACATATCCAGTCTTGTGCGCAGCGAGCTGAACAGGATCTACCATTTGTTCATGGAGCGGAACCCCAGATTCGAGGGCAAAGTGTCTTTCATCGGGCACTCCCTGGGAAGCGCAATCATGTTCGACATTCTATGCCGACAGGATCGACCGCCTAAGCGAAGAGGCGAGCCAAACATGAAACTCGACTTTGAGGTGGAAGACTTCTATGCACTAGGTTCACCGATTGGTCTGTTCCAAATGCTCGGTGGACGCACGATTGCAGCTCGTCAGAAGACTGGTCAGCATGATAGCCATGTGGGCAGTATGGATGATTCCATGCTGGGAGGACCTTCCAAGAAGCACAAGGATGCGACGCCTACACATGTACAAGGCGAGAATCCGGTGGCAAGACCCAAGTGCGACCAGATGTTCAATATCTTCCATCCTACTGATCCGATCTCGTACCGCGTTGAGCCTCTCATTTCGCCCGCGATGGCGGCACTGAAGCCACAGCCTTTGCCCTACACCAAGCGAGGCATCTTTGGTGCGCCCGTCGGACAGGGTCTGACCGGCATAGGATCCCGAGTCAGTCAAAGTGTCAGCAGCATGTGGACAAGTATGGCGTCAAGCTTGCTGACGCGGGGGCTGGGGTACGGCGAAGAGCCTACTAGGGCTGGCATCGCAGCGGCCAAGAGCAGCGGACCCTTGTCCAAGGGACTCGGTACAAATGTGCCGGTCGCAACGAGCAGTGGTGCTGGCACGAACATTATTGCAGGCGGTGTCCTTCCGTCTTCGAATGCGAGTGCGAGAGATAGTGACGTGCAGCCTATTGGGCAAGAGAGACACAATCAAGTGGCCGCAGACGTCCAGGCTTCTCACAACAAGCAGCTTCATCCTCCGACGCTCATCGACAACGAGCTCACCACTCTCTACAGCGACTTTGAGAAACGACGTCGGTCAGTGCAAAGTGATGCAGAGACTCGGGATCTTGGTGCAGGAGGCACGAAAGGTAGTCCCGAGTGGAAAGAGGCAGAAGAGAGAGGCAAGAAGCTGAGAAAGGAAGAGGAGAAAGTCCGAAGACTGAACAGTAATGGTCGTGTGGACTACGCTATTCAGGAAGGCGCTTTCGACATCAACTTGATCGCGGCCATTGCGAGTCATCTGTCGTATTGGAGCGATGAGGACGTCAGCCACTTTGTTCTGTCGCAGCTATTGAGTCGGCATCGTGCCGTACGGCCGAGTGCGGGTGGTGGTAATAGTACAGCCGCGAAGCCCAAGTGGGATTCAGCATAGCCTCCTGTGATCAGGTACATGTAGCACTTGGTAATTGTCCTGTTCCTCCTGACACTCGCCTCACTCAATCATTCAATCATCATTCTGAAGTTCAACCCAAAGGTGGTATCGCCAACCTCCCATTCCCAATCCATCCATTCCACACAACCCCAACCTCCCTCGCAACATCCTCTGCCGTCCTCCCACGCGCATCCTTCAAACTCCGAATATCCACTCTTGGCATTCTCCTCCCACTCTGATCACTCTGATCATGCCGCATCACCTCCCGCAACGCCGCTCCTTCCTGCAAAACCTGTGCGGGAAATTCCCGTTCAGGGAGATCAGATGCCAGTAACAACAACATCCAAGCGACTTCACAATGCCCATTGGCTACAGCGGCGTGTAAACCCGATTGCATCTCACCCAGTGGATCTTGGTAGCGGAGGATTTCGTGGGGCGATTTTTGTTTTTCCTTTTCTTCTTCTTCTTCGTTTTCTTCTTCTGCGTCTGATTCGTTATCGTTTTCTATGCAACTGTTAAGCAGCTCGGCAATGGCGCCATAGTCGCCTTGTGTGCAGAATTCGAGAAATGCGCGAGATTTGCGCTCTTCTGGGTAGGCGTGGAGATAGGATTCTTCTTGCAGGATGGGGAAGATGTCGATTTGGGATTGGAGACCGCCTTCGTTGTGGAGATTGACTAGGATTTGGGGGTTGGAAGTTGCTGTTGAAGATGAAGATCCTGCTGCTGGGGTTGTGATGTTTCGAGCGCACTTGGGACATGTTTCGATTTCGTAGGACTCCAAGAGGCATTCCCAGTGGAAGTGGTCGCCGCAAGAGAGGAGGACATCGTCTGGTACGTAGGTTGTTTGTCCTGTTGTTGCGCCTTCGCCGGTCATGGAGATGTCTCCGTCATCGTCGGAGAAGTCTTCTTCCTCGTGCTGCACTTCGAACACCAGCGGCTGTTCACACTTGGCGCATACATTTGCGGTAGACATGATTTTTTGTACACCGCTCTAGATGTGTGGGAACTGGGAATGGAAGCGATAGAATTCCATGTCATCCATGTCGGTCAGGATGTTCTTGATCGGGCTGAGGCATGTTTTTGTCGGAGTTTCTTTTAATTTTAGCGTCGACAGCCCTAGTGCTTCTACATCCAGCCGGATATCTGCAAATGGAAGAACCTTGCATCAATGAGGCCCCGGTTGTTGCTTCGAGCCGATTCGTGTTATTTATGCGCAGCGTGCGTGAGAGACCGGGTGTCTTGGCCTCTTAGTGTGATCGTGAGGTATTATTATCAATTCTTGTTATTTGCCGTACAGTATACCTACATAGAGGTACACGTAGAACTATGTAGGATGTAGATAGACGGTAGACTGTGAGAACTAACTTCATCTCTATATGTACGCATCTTCTCTGACTTCCCTTATTATTATTGGCTGCCTGCGAATCGATTCGGTTCCGATCTATTCTGATCTCCTGCGAGCGAGTCTTCTTTCTGCCAGTCCATATTACCTCATCCGCTGGTGCTTGGGCATGTCTGGTGTCACAGCCTCTAGTTCTACGTAGACGTGTTGCAGCAAAGTACAGTACATGACCTGACCTGACCTGACCTGACCTGACTCGACACTACCTCAAGGTACCTTACTGAGCGACCATGGGCGAGAGGAAATCGCACGTGAAGAGTCGTATGGGCTGCATACAATGCAAGGCACGAAGAGTCAAGGTACGCCGATCATCTCCATCATCATCTTCATCTCCTTCATCATCTTCATCTTCTTCATCTTCCTCATCATCTTCATCATCGTCATCTTCATCTTCATCACACAATCATACACGCGCGCTGACTGCCAACTTGCTCTCCTCCCGGCGCGCAGTGTGATGAAAAACACCCGACATGCAGCAATTGCAGGCGCCGACAAGAGCAATGCTCGTACAGACACCCGACTCCCAGCATCGCCTCCACGCCGGACTCGGGCGGAATGGGCCAGGCGAATGGGTCCGCCATCTCGTATCAACTGCATATCAAGCAGCTGGAGCTGATGCACCACTTCGCTGCCGAGACCTACGCGACCTTACTGACCCATCACGGTCCGAACCATAAGCGGCTGGAGCTGCCCAGACTCGCCTTCGAGCATGCCTTCCTGCTCGATATCGTCTTTGCCATCACCTCCCTCCACCTCGCCCACCTGCGCCCCAATGAAGCCGCGTGGCGCATAGCAGATGCCATGCGCTACCAAGCCCAAGCCATCGCCGCCACTCGCCAACGCGTCCAGAAATTGGAAGCCTCGGAATGCCGTGCCATGTATCATTGCTCTTCGCAGCTGGGTGTCATTGCGCTGGCCTTCCGCGCCGTGGATTGTGACAGTGCAACATCCACCCCCTCCGAGACCTTTCGCCAGTTGTCCCATCTGTGGCGAGGAACCTATTCGATCCTGATGGCCACGAGAGAATTAATCTCACCGCAAGACTATGATGTATTCTTTCCAGCCCTGGACTGGGCTGTCAAACCGGATCGTGAACCCACCCCCATGTTGGACGCATTCCTCGACATGCTGACTGCAAAAGCCAAAGCCAACTCGGATGCAAAGGATGTCGTCGTTCCGTTTGGTCCGGGTGTGTCAATGGAGAGAGAGCCTGTTACAGGCTGCCTGGTCGCCATCGGCAAATTACAGATTCTCTTTCGGTTGTGTAAACCAGAACCATCGAGGATTCTGGCCTGGCTCGTCGAGGTACCTCAGGTATTTTGGGATCTGGTTGGCGAGAATAATGCGCTGGCTTGCGCAGTGGTGCTGCTCTACAGTGTTACGTACATGAACCTCGAAGATCGCTGGTGGGCTCGAGGAGTACGAAATCAAATTGCCGATGAGTTGTCGCCGATTGTAGCTGAAGGAGATCCCGACTTTGCTGATTTGGTTGCGTGGGTTCAAAGTGCAGAGCAGCACAATGTTGAATGATTGAATGTGTGGAATTTTCACCCGATGACGGGGTGTCCTCAACCTGGGGCTGTCGTCAAACCGAGAATGCGTTGAGGACGTCTATGATCTCGACGAAAGCACCGAGCTAAGAGACGTATGGAAGGAAGCACTACCGCCACGGAGCGCACCGACGAAGTGATCGTGTCATTCAAGGCTCTCCCCGCGTCCGGCTTGTGAACACTGGCGAACGGAGTCATTTCAAGAGTACCTTCGATGCTCGGCCTCATCATGCTTCACATCTGGAGCGACAATGCTGCGAACGAGAATCATTTCGAGAGAAGCGCGCGCGCGGGAGCGAGAGAGAGTTGCAGAAGAAGAAGATGCAGAAGAAGAAGACGCAGAAGAAGACGCAGCAGAAGAAGAAGAAGAAGGAGAAGAAGAAGAGGAAGACGAAGACGAAGAAGACGAAGACGAAGAAGAAGACGAAGACGAGGAAGAAAAAGAAGAAGAGGAAGAAGAAGAAGAATCTGGCATCTGATCATGCGACGATCAGGGAGCCCCGAAATCAAATCTCAGTAGTCCAAATCGAGCGTATTACTCCTCCTACTACTACTATGAGACAGCATCAGTAGCACTTTCACAGTACTGCCACTAGCACTCCAAACACAAAAATTGGAAAAGATTCATTGAAGCATTCATTAATGGTTGCCCCTCAGATGAGCTTGATGAAAAAGAGAGAAGAAGAATAGAGACTAAAGATGTAGGCGACTTTATATTTCTCTCTCTCCCTCCGCGTGACTGCGTGTCTTCATCCTCCTCATCCTCTTCATCATCGTCATCATTATCATCATCTTCATCATCATCTCCATTCCAAAGTCGACAAAAGATTACACAAATAGCTTCAAGTGGCTTGCTCGAAACATCGGGGGTATATCACGCCTCTTTTTCTCCCATCCC
>KZ105311.1:9309-22685 GCA_000504405.2 Mycosphaerella sp. Ston1
GTGGCGGGTGATGTGGCGTCGGACAAGACAGCGGACTTCTTCCCTCGGGTCTATAGTCTACACATGACATGTACATACTTGTCATGTACTGCACTGTAGTCTACTATACATGTACTCCGTAGTTGTACTGCTTGCCACCACCAGTACCAAGTACACTAAGGTACCTACTGACTACTCCTGCCATTCCAAACACTCACCACTACTGCCAGACTAAGGTAGTACGGTATATATGTACTGTGTAAGTCAGTAGTAAGCTAAGGTAAGGTATGATGGTGAAACAGAGATGCCCCCGATTCGTAGCCGTTCCTCTTGCCCGATGCAGACGGGACTCACGGGAGTGGATCGTCTTCAGCATATTCAGGATTTGTTATCCCAGGAAACAACTTTTAACCTTGTCGCTCGCGTCACGACGTGTTTCATCTCGAGTGTACCTAAGCTTACATGTATCGACTGAACTTCCTTTTATAGACCTTTCATGTTGCTACAACACAACACAACATCAACATCAACAGAACACAACACAACAGAACATCACCATCGCAGCCACCCATCCAAGCATTAGAACTATGAAAGGACTGTTTCCGACTGCTCAATTGGGAGCCCATTACCTCAACAATAACACCACCAACAACACCAACAACAACACCCGAAATGTTCAACGCCACACGCCCAGCAAGCACAACAAAGACGACGTGCTCATGCTGTGCTCCAAGTGTGGAGAAACCATCGATAACTCCGACATCCCATCCCGGACCTGGCTAGCCGCCACCGCCAATCTCATATGCATGCTGCTCATGTACGGCGCTGCCTACATGGTACAGGACCTCCAGCACGACTACCGCTCTGCATCCTCCTCGGCCGGCATCAAGAACCCAATCCTCATCAGCCTCGCAGTCTTCATCTTCGGCGCCGTCACCCATATCGTGGTTGCACACCACATATTGGACATGTCGCTCAGCCGAATGCTCATCTGGGGCACCAACATGGGCGGTGCGGGAGCAGCATTTGCAATCATATTATGTACCATATGCTTTCCCCATCTTCGCCCGGGACGCTGGCTGATGGCCATGAACTTCATCATGTGGGGATGGACGCTTGCTCTGTTGGTCGTCTACGTGATAGAGGCCATTCGTCTCGACAGGATGTCGAAGAACAGAACCGAGTGCACTGAAGCTCGCGATGAAAAGGCAGCTTTGTCATGACCTACTCCCTACCTACCTATAGGTGGTATAGACAAGACTTTGAGGTTCACCAACACCTTCTTACCACAGTTTCTTGTTAGCTTGTAATGACCTCACGATACCATGCCTTCTTCGACTACATGTACATGTACCTTATTTCTTTCTTCCTTCCAGCACATCTTTCATTAACTACTTTATCGTCAATATCTTTGAAAGTATGCAAGGACTTGACTGGCTGGCTCTCGAAGACACACTCGTCTGCTCAGCGCGAGCCTAACCACCGCCTCTAACAGTCACCAATGGCCAGCACTATAGCAGATGCGCCAATTACGATTTCCCCATTGCTTCTCTAGTCCATGCGCTATCGACGGTGTCGCCGCCACCAGTTCTGATAATGTGTGGAAGGTTTTGCAGCCTGGGAGCGTAGTGGGCAGGAAAAGACAAATCAGCAGAGATACATGTCGTTGTAGAACTAGAACTAGTTGTAGCTTGGCGCTTTCTTAAACCGCATTTAGAACACCGTCGATAGAACAGTCCTGAGACGTCCAGCATATATACCTTAGGTAGCCCGTTTGGTGATGTCACAAGAAATTCGTCTGCTGGCCATCTGTATCATGATCAGCGTTGGCTTCTTACTGAGAACCTTCCATGCTACATGTACATGATTACAGTACCATGTTACTGGCAAACAACCTGTCGTCATAATCAGTGTCCAGCATCACCTCAAACCAACATGACAGCATGAATCTCCCTCCCCTGGCCCTCCGTACAACAAGTCCACATTCATCACCAACCAGTCTTCAATAGTCTGCTACCTACTCAGCCACGTCTTGGGCCGACCCTGGCGCGAGAATATCTACTAGCTGATCCGCTATGATGGAGCCTTCAGCTCCTTACTGTCTTTTGTGTGCATTCAAGCCTGTGTGCGGTCCATCTGCCCATGCTTGCTTCCCCCTCCCCCAAGAGTCGAAGTATCCGAAGCTATAGTACATTGGCCCAAGGCTGAAAGCTTTTGCGACTCGCCGGTCGTCTGATGCAAGCAGTGCAGTATGTTACAAGTCATTGCCGTACCGGATCCGTCCGGCCGTTCCAGCTACAGCTGTAGTCGAAAGGAATTGCAGTGCGTGTGTAGTGTGGTGTCGTAAGCTCGATGTGGTATCAGTCAGTGGCGATCTTACATCATCTGAGCTTGCAAGTCGCCAGTAGACTCCTGACCCTCCATGGCTCCGCCGTCTGGATACTTGGCATAGTCGAGGCCGAGAGGGCGACCGCCGTACTGGTAGCCTTGGAATTTCTCGATGGATGTTTGGGCGTCACCTGTGTTGGAGAATTGGACGACACCGCTGCCTCGCGAGCGGCCGTTTGGCTCGTACTGAATCTCAGCACGCTCGACGGTTCCGATGGTTTGGAAGAGCTCAACCAGGTCTTCGTTGCTGGTGCTCCACGGTAGCTGTGATGTGTCAGATATAATCAGCCACTGCATCAAGTCACTGTACTTACGTTCTTGACGTGAATGACTGGGTTAGCCTCGCCACCAGAATTGACACCATCAGTGAAGGCGTTTGGAGCGACGGGAGCTTGCGCTGGTGCAGGAGCCGTGTAGCCTCCGCCTTGGGCGTAGCCACCACCTTGCTGACCATACCCACCGCCTCCCTGGTATCCACCACCACCGTACCCACCCTGGAAACCGCCACGACCGCCACCGAAGCCTCCAAAGCCACCGCCGCCACCACGACCAAATCCGCCGCCACGGCCTCCAAAGCCACCGCCGAAGCCCCCACGGAAGCCTCCTCGACCGCCAAAGCCTGGTCCTGCTCCAGCAAATCGATCCTCACGAACTTCGAGAGGGCGACCTTGCCAGTCGTAGCCGTTGAATGTGTTGATAGCGTTCTGTGCATCTTCGGGCGTTTCGAATGCCACTACGCCGGAGCCCTTGGGGTTACCGTCGTGACCCATGTGAACATCAGCGCGGATGACGTTGCCTGCCTGGCGGAAGAGATCCTTGAGATCTTGCCAGCCGACCTGGTACGGGAGCTATTGTGCTGTCAGTGATATTTCTGGATTTCCGTTATCAGCAGGGTACTGACGTTCGAAACGAAGATCTGGCTTCTGCCACCTTGCTGTTGCATTCCACCACCGTATCCACCGCCCATGCCGCCCTGAAACCCGCCGCGAGGGTGGAAGCCGCCGCGTCCACTTCCTTGGAAACCGCCGCCCTCCATGCCACCGCGTGGTGGTCCTGAGAAGCGTGGCTCAGTCTCGCGGTCCTGTATTGCGTCAGCTCAAATTGTTAGTCGTGGTTCTCGTAGTAACGCACCTCGCGCACGTAAACAAGTCTTCCCATCAGAGGTGTATTACTAAGTTGCTCGATAGCGATCTTTGCTTGGTCGCGCGTCTGGTACTCCACGATTCTATGTGTTTGTCAGTTTTGTCTATGATGAATAGAAGGTGGTGGAAGTTTTGAGCATACCCGCAGCCCTTGCTCATCCCATTAGGGAGCAGGAGGACGTCAGCGAAAATGACATCCAATGTGCCGTCTTTGCGCATGTGGTCCTTGAGGTGGTGCCACTTGACATCGTAGGAGAGGTTGCCGACGTAGACGCGGCGGTCCTGCTGCGATGACTCGGCCACAGTCTTCATGATCTCGCCCTTTATTTGCTGTCGCTCCTCTGCGGAGCGTGTTGGTCGCGCCGAGCGGCTCTCTTCGTAGTGGCCGTTGCTTCGTCGCGGTGAGCGGTCACGGGTATGGGCGCGTCGCTCGCGCTGCTGGTCTGGCGAACGGGATCTGTCGCGATCGTATCTGTCACCGTAGTCACGGCGTCGCTCAGGAGAGCGGGAGCGAGACTGCGAGTGAAAATTAGCGAGAGTTCCCCAAGACATTAGTAGATGAGACCGCGATGGCCACTCCTGCGTACGAGTCGCTCCTGGTCTGGCTCGCTTCCGACCATGAGTTGGTCCTGGTCTGGCTCACTTCCGACCATGAGGTCGTCCTGGTCTGGCTCGCTTCCGTCCATGAGGTCGTCCTGGTCTGGCTCGCTTCCGTCCATGAGGTCGTCCTGGTCTGGCTCGCTTCCGTCCATGAGGTCGTCCTGGTCTGGCTCGCTTCCGTCCCTGAGGTCGTCCTGGTCTGGCTCACTTCCGTCCATGGATTCGTCCTCGTCTGACGAAGAGTCCTCGTCTGACGAATAGTCCTCGTCTGACGAATGGTCGTCGTCTGACGATTGGTCGTCGTCTGACGAGTCTGGTGCGGCCAGGATCTTGATGATCTCGGCGCTGACTCTGACATCCCAACGGGAGCCTGGCCTGGTTGTCGACATGGTTAATGGGGCGATGTCGGGCAGCGCGCAGGAAGATAGATGTTTTCGAGGTATGTGCCGAGCAGAGCGCAGACAGATGGATGTTTTCGAAGTATGTGCCGAGCAGAGCGCAGACAGATGGGTGTTTTCGAAGTATGTGCCGAGCAGAGCGCAGACAGATGGGTGTTTTCGAATGTGCCAAGCCACGTCGATTCCAAAGCTTTGACTCTCCATCTGCTTGACGTGTCTCCACCTTGGATGCTCTCAACGTCGAGGGCGTGTGTGGTATTGAGCGATCAAAGCGGTGACCGGGGCGAAGAGCCTGCCTATGGTGTCCTGACAAAGATGTGGCCATAGTGCCCTTCGATTCGGTCCCAGATGAGCCGTGCCGGCAGAATAACGAAGGATATGAGCCTTCACCTGCACCCCTGGGACACCTCCACAATATGATTGCTCACGAGATCTCGCGCTGTGCTGGTCTCGATAGTGATGACACGGAGGTTATCGAAGCATCAGCATTAGCCACAGCCCTGGTCATGCCTCTCCGTGGAGACAAGCGACTACACAATGCTGTTGGCAGCTTGTCTGAGTCCAGGTAGAGAGGCGCCAGCGCTGAGTAGACTTCATCATTGAGGCACGAAATGCAGTCGGGGCTGGCACTTGCTCCGCCCTACTGGTAGAAAGCAATAATGTATGAAGAAGTTGGGCCGAGAACAAGAATCGTAGCTCGAACAGGTTGTAGAGTCGCTCTCTGCTCACTGACGGCGACTAGCCTGGGACAAAGTCGCTGTCACTCTTGACAGAGGCCCATTACACAAGCAGTAATCCACAAGCAGTCTGATTCGTTCGCCGAGTGCTTGCGGCCTGACTCGTGTGCCGTGGCGGGCGTTGGGCTTGGCCAACGGGTCGCTGAGTTGTTGACATTGATCGTAGACCAGGCAGATCAGGTCCGATGAAAACCATGAACCGACAAGGAATCGTTTGGTATTTGAGACACAAGGGCGGAAACAATCGTCAAGGAGACTGACTCCACGCTACTCAAGCCGGTGAGCACAAGAGCGGGATGCCTGAGCACGATTTTGTCCTCGGTATGCAGTGCTTGTGCCCTCTGTGCGAGCCAACGTTCTGGGTAGCCAACGCAGAACTGCAGGAGAAAAAATGCCTTGATGCTGAGCAGCCGCGACATCCGTCGGAGCAATCCAGCTTCGGTCGACCAGCGCTAGGAGGATGTTGTGTTCACGACAGTTCCGAGGGTGCTGCTGAGCCAACGACGCGTGCACATAGCTTGCATATGATGTGCACCTTGCTGTGGGGTCATGAACTACTGCGTCTGAAGGCGTATCTGATCTTGTTGTTCGGACAGCCTGCAATCGGGTGATGGCCGTTCTGTTCTTGGGGCGGGTCTTGGGTCTCTAGTGGGATAATTGGAATGCGCTAGACGAATTGCTCCGATGCGGGTGAAGGGCAATGCTGACAGCAGCTGCGCTGACCGTGAAGGACGGCCATATTTCGAACGGGTGCCGTGCTGTAAAAGCCAGCTTGATCAATGCACTGTGAGTAGCCGCAACGAGACGTTCCGCCGCTGACATGCCTCACAGGACGGTGGTGTTGCTGGAAGTGCACACTTGAATGTAAGAGTCTGGCTGACAGATCATGAACGAGGCGCACTCGTGATGTGCTTGGACCTCGCGCGAAGCGTACAGTCCGACATCACGAGCGGCTGGCTGCGCATACGACGCATGTAACGCTTCATGTTACGAAATGTCTTCTTGGACAAGTATGAAAGGAGCTGGCAGGACTCCTGGGATATATTGGTGGCAGCTGGCAGTTACCAAAGCATACATGACCCGCCGCTCCCTCGGTTGCGAAAAGCCGTATGATACTGAGTCTTGCCGTCCAGCACTGAGTGTCGCATCTCATGTCCTTGCCAGTCATCTCTCGCATCTGCTCACGCCGCGTCTTCTGCCGCTTTTAATTTCAATTTCTTCTGATCTGCGTCCAGCTCGAGGGTGTCATCGTTGAGGCCCTTCTGATTGCTTTTTTGTTCTTCGAGTCCAACGCGTCCCAGTCCCAGTCCATCACGGTCCAGGTCCAGTCATCGCGTCCATCGAGTCCGCCATGTGGCAGAGTACGCAGGAGAGCTACTTCATCAATACACAGGGCAGTGAGGGGATACGTACGTAGTCGCGGTCACGGTCACCTGGAAGAGGTGTTGGTGTCAGTGCGAGCTCTGTAGAGAGGACGGACGGGAGTGCTGAGGTGGTGCTGATGTGTCTCGCAATCACGGAAGTGACAACTGAAAGTCAAAGGCAGGTGCTCAAGGGTGAGTGTATGAGGGTGGGAAAGAGGAGGGCAAGTAGGTAGGTGAGGTGGATGATGGTGAAGGGTGCACAGAGCTGAGTGAATGCAGAAGGACTTACCCATTTCGATGGATGGCGGCGGGAGGTGTGAGGAATTGGTTGGGATCTGTCCGCGGTGAGCAAGTGGTTCCAAGTCAGAAGAGTACGCAGCCCGCAATGCGACGTGGGAGAGGCGCCACCAGCAAAGTGCCCATGTCCAACAGCAGGGCGGCAGACACAAGCACCACGCTGGCTGCTACAGCACGCTCCACTTTGCACGCCGCCGAGCCTGGCTGTGCAGACTCACAGCAGCAGGAGCAGCAGCAGCAGAAGCCTCGCAGCTCAGCAGGCGGTAGTGGCGGAGCTTGCTGGGCCAGGCACACGTGTTGCTTTGCTGCTGCTGCTGCTGCTGTCGGGGCTGCCGCTGCGTGGAGCTCGCTGCGAAGCTCGACGGCTGGACGGGCTGGGGTGGGCGATGGGCAACGGGCAATGGGCGACAACGACTGACCTCGACGCACGTGCAGGAGAGGCAGCGCAGTGCAGTGCAGTGCCGTGCAGTGCGGTGCAGGCTGCGGTGCTGTTACGATGGCGTCGGCGACGAATGAGCGTGTGGTGAAGATGCGGTGGTGTTGTGTCGGGGCAAGGATGCGATGCTTTGCTTTGTCGATGTCGCGTCGCAAGTGTCGCTGGGCGGGTGAGACCACTTCGAGAGTTCGGCGGAGTGGATCCACACAGACAGACTCACAGACTCACCTTTTCCTGGTTGCCTGGCTGGGCTGCCGAACATGAGCTCCAGTCACCAGTCACCAGTCACCAGTCACCAGTCACCAGTGCTTCACGCTTGACCTGGACTCTGGACAGCGACAGGCAGGTCACATGATTGGCCACGCTGGACCGTGGCATTAAGGTACCTAGGTAATCTTGCAACTTGTGCGCGTCCAACGGTCCAAGTCACTCCAGTGTCCGCCTGCTACGTGTACCCAGGCACCCGCGCCTTCCCTGTACATTCGAGATCGGGAGCCACCTTTACTCACGACGACGACGACGACCACCACCACCCCCACCACGGCAAGAGCGTCGCGAGCGCGAACGACCAGCCTTGTCTCTCCTCCTCTAGGAACATGCATAAGGTATAGGTACCGTACCTTACCATGGGACGGATTGCTGCATTCCATAGCCCGATGGCCCCCATCCTACACACTCCCGTCCTGGACTCGAGTATGTGCCACTGCCACCATTAAGCCTCGACACGCTGCCTTATGTGCGGGCACCTCCGTTAGTCCTACCCTCCATTGCAATGTGCAGCATCAGATAGATCCTCAGGTACCTACATATAAGGTACCTTGTAATATTCGCGGTCACGACCTATGCCCTGCGGAATGGCTCGACAGCGATCGGAGAACATTGAGCATGGTTCTGAACAGGCATGCGATCTGTGTGTAATTTGCAAGTTGGATGCTGTAGCATGGGAGTCAGCTTTAGCTATCTAGCATTTACGCTGAAGATGCCTCGCCTCGCATGTGAAAGGCATTGACAGCTGTCAGCTGGCTGGCTAGATTTGCAGGGCTCCAGGACGAAATACTCCGTATTATTCACACATGACGCTGCAAGCAGGTTGACCAACCCGAAGACTCAATGTCTGGTCGACTTTCAAGACGGAAAGACATCAGCGTTATTGACCATCGAGGTTTAATCACAAAAGGCCAGAGTGAGTACCTTAAGTATATGTACCTTACTGCGGCCCGGACTGCAATGCATAGCATGACGGAGGCCTACCTTTACAGCAGTTGAGAAGCGTTGGTTGTCCAAGACGGGGCTTGCAGTCGAGGCATAGTATATACTGCGGTCCTTTAGTACCGAGCCCTCTTGCACGCATTTGCATGGCGTGCCATGGCCATCTGACGGCGGCAGCCGACATTTTCACATCCGTGGCTGCTCTGGCCTATCTGGTACGGACGTCCGGAAGCATGTGCTAATCGTCTCCTAACTCCTGCAAAGCGAGATCTGTGACTACAATAGATTTCGCCAGCTAATGTTCCCGACTCTCAACCGTGCTCTGGTGACCACAGCCTACCTCTCCCAACGGTGTTCGGACGGAATCATCGCACCGACCAGCAGCTCTGCAGATGTCAGTAACACACGGCACACGGCGTGTGCGAGCTGAGAGACCTCGTTTCGACGACACGAGCTGGTAACATGCGAGGCTTTCTCTACACAATCAACAGCCATGGCTCTTACATCCTGGGAATACTATTTCAATGCTGCACAAATTCATCAGACGCTCACAGACACTAGAACTACTTGAAACGCCACAAGTCTGACACATAACAGTTCGGTGCCAAATATCTGCAGCCTCAGCCAGCCCTAATATGAAATATATTGGTCCTGTTTTTAGAACTAAAGGTAGTTCTATGCTCGAGCATATCAACCCGCACGCAGCCGTCCACACCAGCCTTATCCATGTTGATACATAAACCCCGTCGATTGTTCCCGATCAGGCACCCAAATAAGCACAGTGTGATGCTTTTTGGAACGAGAAGTGTTAAAGTGTTGTATCTGACACACTGCATCGTTTCTGCCGATACGTGGAGTAGATTTATATCAAGAACGACTCCGTAAATCATGAGCGAGGTATACTCCCGCTTGGCTTGGCCGAGCAGATCCGGAAGCCTCGTTCCAGTGCGCACGGCGACCATATGATGAGCATATGCGGCTCTGCCCGGAGTCGACAGATATCACTCTATGTAGGGGGACCCTCTCACCAGCTGCTCGACAAACCCTGGCCTGCAACGTCCAGCAGATCGTTCATCTGACCAAGTAATCCGAGACTTCACTCGCAACCGTTTACCTGTTAATGACATGGGGCCCGCCTGTGGTCAAGAGACACACAAATTCCAAACTTCAACAGAGCCCGACAGCACGCAAAGACCAAAGCCCTTCCATGGGCTCCATTACCAATTCTGACAACACGCTCAAGGTCGGCATTGAGCCAGTAGTGCGTGAGCGCGACGCACATTCAGTGTTGCTGCCTAGGTAAGATATATGGAGCGTTAGGATGTAGGCGAAGGCGCCTGCAGCTCTGCAAAGTTACCACCCTTCTGCTTGCGCTCTCCTGTTCTGGTAGCACAGAGAAAATTCGACCCCAATCATTGCTATATCCTATACGGAGCGAAGGCTACTCGAAGGTCCAACAGCCCACGGCCTCGTTTGCCTTGTTGTCTGTGCTGTATGGATAAGCTGCGGAAGGCGCGTTGGTAGCGTCGAGCCACCAAGCGTACAGAATTAGACAGTCTCATAGCAGGGTCGCAATGATGTGCCAGCTTTGTTCGCCGGTTCAGTGGTGATCT
Organism: Mycosphaerella sp. Ston1; assembly: GCA_000504405.2. Classification (NCBI taxonomy): domain Eukaryota; kingdom Fungi; phylum Ascomycota; class Dothideomycetes; order Mycosphaerellales; family Mycosphaerellaceae; genus Mycosphaerella; species Mycosphaerella sp. Ston1. The sequence continues at coordinate 19,473 of KZ105311.1, forward strand.
GCTGCGAAGGAATATAGCTAATGAAGAAAGTCGTTGCCGACCTGTCTTCAACACAGCATCCTCGACCCTGATCTGAGCAGGCTGGATCTGCCATAGTCTGTGAGAAGTTACCTAGTATCAATCAGCGGAGAGCTTCTCTACAGTGCTCGTTGCGATGTATGTAGCGAATGCGAAGACAGTATGCAGCCTCAACAACAGAGGCCCTCTAGCCTTAGAACTTGGAAGTGAATAGAAGTGCTAGCGCGTGAAGTTAGACTGAGCGCTCGGAAAGCACGTCCCACGGCTGCTGCCTCCGCCCATCGGACTTCGCGTCACGCAGAGCCTCAATCGCCTTCCATGACACAGGAAGCTCGACCTCCATTCAAACATCACATCACATCACGCGACACCTCCATCTAACGTCGACCTCGAATACGATACCACTTGCATAGACAAATCGAAGCGCCACTCCCGCACCTACTCACTCAGCTGCTCCGACAAAGGACCACAACGACCAAGATGGCGGAAAACGAACTCAAACAGATACTCTCGCACCTCACATCCATCAAGTCCAACGCAGAACTCCAAAAAGCCCCCCAGCTCCTCTCGCGCGCCAAGCTTAATCTCCTCAAGCTCAACGCCCTCGTCCCATCAGAAGAGCTGAAACCTCAACACCTCCCATACGCCCTCGCAGTCCTCGAAGCCGGCGCTCTCATCTCGATCCGCCTGCGCGACACAGATTCTTTCACGCGGTACTTCCAGCAACTGCAGCCATTCTACTCCATCCCCCGCGCTACTAGAGAGAGAGTTGGGGCGAAAGACAGTCAAGAGGGCAAGGTCACAGGGTTGTATCTGCTGTTGCTGTTGAGCGTGGGAGATTATGCTGGCTTTCATACCGTGCTCGAGAGCATTGAAGTTTCCGGGAGTGGGATCGAGAAGGATGAATTTGTGAAGTATCCGGTCAGGCTGGAGCAGGCTCTGATGGAGGGCTCTTACGATAAGGTGTGGGCAGAGACGACGGGCGAGAGGGTGCCGAGCGAGGAGTTTGGAGTATTCAGCGAGGTCAGTAACACTGGAATCCAGAAATATGAGTGACTCGATGCTAATACGGTCGGTGATTCACAGGTCCTTATCGACACAATCAGGTCCGAGATCGCTTCATGCTCAGAGCGCGCATATCCTTCTCTGCCCATCTCGAACGCCAAGAACTTGCTATTCCTGGATTCCGAGGGTGCTGTCATCCACTTCGCGCAGTCGAGAGGTTGGTTAGCCAAGGACGGACGTATATACTTCCCAGCACAGGAGGCAGATGCGCTGGCCGCGGAGAAGGATGTCATGAGCAATAGCGACGTGGTTATTGAGAACACTCTAGGCTATGCGAGAAAGCTCGAGACGATTGTATAGAAGCATTGCATGGCGGTCAAGAGCAAGGATTCTGTAAGATGGTGGTGCGTATAGAAACGGCGTTGCTTGAGCGATGCGCGCCTTGCTGTGCTGTGCTACGAAAGCCAGTATATGCTTCGTGAGAAGCAATGAATAATGCATACAACTTGTACCATGTCTGCCACCCCATAACTGCCTCATCGTGACTAGCTGGTTCACTCCATGCAAGAGCGACAGCCTACCTTAGTTAGATATTACGCAATCAATGTAGCGAAATGCAAGCTGAAGCCAAGTTATCGAAGTTGAGACTTTTCTGCAAACATGGCACCTGTCGCATGGGGCAATCATTTTCCTTCACCTCCATCAACATCATGATTCTCCAGCATCTGCTCGGCATCGTCATCGTCCTCCTCTCCATCACTTTCGTCCTCCCCGTCATCATCATCATCATCACCACCATCTCCACGCCCCCACAACTCCTCCAACTTCGCAACCTGCACCTCCTTAATATCCCTCCAAAACCCAACCACCGTCTGACTACATGTCCTAAAGCTTTCTTTCCCACCACCGCCACCACCACCACCACCATCATCATCACAACACCCCCATCCAACCCGAAACTCCCTTCCCTTCAATTCCGCCCTCTGAAAAATCTCCTTCCCACACCTCAACCCTTCTACGAAAGTCTCCATTGTCACTCCACCCGCTTGCTCGAGTCGAAGTGCGTCGAGACCGAATTTTGTGCCCGGGTGGATTTTTGCTTTTGTTTTTGCTTCTCCTGCTGCTCCTTCTCCTTTGGAGAAGAGGAGGGTGGTGATGAATTTGTTGTCTAATGCTGGGATGAATTTCATGTGTAGATCTGAAGGTGGGTGGTTGAGCGCTCCGGAGGTGGAATTTTGGAAAAAGAGCTCGGTTTCGCGAGGGGGTTGGGAGAGGAGCATTTTCATCTTGTTGTTCTTCTTTTTCCGCAAAATAGAAGCCTCGCCCCTGGGGAGCAGAAGATCACTAGTGAGTCTGTAGGAGTTCATAGCAGCTTGTTCGATTGGCAAAATGGAAGTGAAGATTGCTCTTGTGCCGGATGTGGCGAGGACTTCGTGGCAGGTGTTGGATATCGACATGTGGTGGACTTTGTCAGTGACACGACGGTCGTCCGTGGTGGATGGTTTTTGTGCTGGGCGGAGGAAGAGAGCGCGTTGCAGCTCAGCGGAGGACGTGATGGCATCGCGCCAAGTCGTGCAGAGGCGTTGGGCTAGGATGGCGTCGCGGATTGGTAAATGAAGGAGTATGGCTTCGAGGAGTTCTGCTATTGCGAATACTTGATGACTGCGCGCCATGATGGCTGAGTAGCGGTACCTTTCGCCGATCTGTGGTGGCGTAGAAGAGAACGGTATGTCATGGTTGTGTCTCATTACTGAATGAGTTGCGATGTTATATGTAAGGTAGCGACGCAACTGAGTCATACGATGGGCTGGTAGCTCAGTCATTGTTGGTACCCTAACATAACGAAAGCTTTGAGTCACAAAAAAATAGCAACAAACATGATTTCGACAGACTGTTTGAATTGTGACAACTACCTTGATATGTATCCGGCAACGATGAGTCGCCCAATGATCTAGGGCACCTTCCTGTCGTGAAACTGCTAGCACTCAGCACAGATCCTTTGCCTTCAGTCTACTTTGGGTCGTCGAAAACGTAGGTCAGGTGGCAACGACCGCAGTACTGGCGGTTGTGCATGGCAGCCATGAAGATACCAGCGCCGCACTGTGAATGAGTCAGCATTTTGTCCCATCATGATTCAGATGTAGTGGCAAGTCTCACAGTCTCTGCTGGGCACTCTCTCCTCAGACGCTC